>CM066986.1:15432447-15708199 GCA_033977485.1 Hydrangea macrophylla | reverse complement strand
GTCCAGCTCTTGATTGTAAGAGTAATGATCGACAAAAACTCGGACAATGTCCTCCCAGGCCCGGGTTTTGGAGGCTTCCAAGGTTAGGAACCACGATAGTGCAGATTTTGCCAGAGTTTGCGGGAATAGCATCGCAATGTGCTCGTGGGTGCAACCCATGGACTGGAAGATACTCATACATAGCTTCACGTGGCTTTTCGGGTTTCCCGTTCCATCAAAGCGATCGATGGCAGGCATTTTGAAATTCTCTGGCAGTTTCAGCTTGACAGGCTCGAAGAGGCCTTCCAGATCCAACATGTAATCGTCGATACCCTTGCTTTTTCTGAGTACGCTTTCCAGTTTATCGACCTTGTCCAACTTTTCTTGGAGCTTTTTCTCATACGTAAGCGGTGGGACCCCTTGAAACCAGTTTTCCTCCCCATTATTCTCGTGTAGAGGAGGCTCAAACCCTGGTGGCGGAAACTCGGGCGGAGGTCGCGGCTGTTGCTGCTTCAGTTCTTCCATGAATTTTAGGACTTGGGCTAGACTGTCTGATTGTTGGCTTATAGTCGCTCCCAATTCAGTAACCTTGTGTTCCAACTCTTCCCTATTCATGCTGACGTAAGCTGTCGGACTGATTCTGATTAACCGATTATCCGCACTTCTGACCCACGAATAAGACCCTGACTGCTGACCTTGGGAATCTATACTGACCTGACAGATTTTTAAAGGGCTAGATTAGATCTTTGACAGTGGTGACTTTAGGCAGACAAAGATAGTGATGTGGACCGACTCGAAACAGTGCGTGCAAATTGATGGGGAATGGTGCATGCAAATGGGACAAACATGCGGATGTAAGCCCTAATCTATATGATGCTCCTATTTCTAACAGATAGCAGCTAAACAAATAAGGTCCTAGCCATACAGAGTGTGCTAACCTTACTTTCTAGTATGATCACCAAGGGATAACACGGATTTCCAAGATACCCCGGAAATTCGGACAGAGTTTCTGGGAGAAACTGGTTAATGTGGTTATATCTGGGATATTCGGGCAGAGTTTCTGGGAGAAACTGGTCAATGTAGTTATATTTGGGATATTCGGGCAGAGTTTCTGGGAGAAACTGGTCAATGTAGTTGTATCTGGGATATTTGGACAGAGTTTCTGGGAGAAACTGGTCAATGTGGTTGTATCTGGGATATTCGGACAGAGCTTCTGGGAGAAACTGGTCAATATGGTCATATCTGGGATATTCGGACAGAGTTTCTGGGAGAAACTGGTAAGTGCGGTTATAGTGATCATACTTTCTAGCAGGTTTTCATACTCCTATGTCTCAAGACCGACAAACAAGGTGTGCGGTGTATATCTTTGCGAGCATGGAGCAGACATCCTTGTCATGATGCTTAGGCAGGTCAACTCAATGTGACCACATATGAGTGATTGCCTTGGGAATCATAAGAAAGAGGTTTTGTTCTATGTCACACAAGCGTCTACATCGCTCAGGTAATCCCATCAGGGCATACAGCAGTTATATCATGTTGTCCTATCTGAAAAGATAAATGAACAGTCCTATGAAAGGTTCTACAGGAATCTATATGCAAAGGCTGGGTTTAGTCAAAGAGGGTCCGTTGACGAGAGTTCCAATATACCGTCAGGGAGACAGTACAGAGGTTTTTACTCTTTTTGATATACCTTGGAAGGTACAGTATCAACGGTGACTTGTGCCCTGGCACAGCAAGACCTGAACAATGTCAGCGCCGCGTTTCAGACACAGTCGAAGGGGGGGGAATGCAAGAGTGCAATGCGGTGAACCAAACACAGTAAAAAGATGATTTTAAGGATGCTTCTTATGAGTCAAACCTCTGTATTATTTTGTTTTTAAAATAAAATCCCCAGTGGAGTCGCCAGATTGTGGATACCGGGCTTCGGACCACTTCTCTTGTTTGAGATTGTTTTGAAATTGATTTGAATCAAAGAAAGAAAATAGGTCTGTTGAAAACAGATACAGAGTCGCCACTTGGTCTTTAAGGAACCAAGAAACCTAATTTTGACTCACCCAAGCGGATAAGGGCACCGGCCCTTCATAACCAAAGAACTTGGTTCGGGGTTTTGGTACGAGAGAGGAAGGAGCCTTTGTCGCGACTAAAACACCCTCTACTCGCCCCGTCTTTCGACGGGCCTCAATTAGCATCCAAATAATCATCTTATACTAGGTTTGGTTCGGCAATTAATACTATGATAGTATATTACATCACATAAGAATCTTGAAATTGAAAATCAAAAGATAAGATATCATTCATAAAATCTAAGTCAAATATCATACAATGTAAAGTGAAAATCACACAAATAAACCTAGGAAAAAAATCGTCTAATCATATATCAATTAATCAAGTTTTCCTAATCTAAAGGGGACATGAATTGTTCTTGAAGCAATTAATTAAAGAAATCAAAATATGCTTAGCAAACTAGAATGATGCATGTTATTTTTTTGAGAAAAGAAGATCTCTCAATCCCCGGGACGGATGAGAAAGGATGATTAGATCGAGGGGAAGCACGAACGTGTGATCAAGTTCATTCCTTATAATCTTCTTGGATTAAGAGTTACAAAAACCCCAAATCTTGCATGAATGTATTCTATGAACCTAAAAATGTGCAAAGGTTGTAGTGTGTTTTGTGTTCATGGATTTCTAAAATGACTTAGAAGTCTAAAATGTGCATGAATGAATGGATTAAATCAACATGGGATATATACAAATGTAGTATGAACTACTTCCTAAGATGTGAGCTAATTTGGAATGCATATGAGCATCAAATCAAAGAATAAAAGTTGAAATGTGCTTGCTGTGAATAGTGGACAGACTGCATATGGCACTTTGCAACATTATAATGGGAGGTCAAACGTGCCTAGAAAAATGTGAGAGAAATCTGAGATCATTCGTATTGTGTCTAGAAAATAACCCAAAAAGCCAAACATCAATAGCTATCACAGATTAAAAGAAAAAAATTAGAATGTACACATGACTCAGAAACAAAAGCTGCACTGTTGACTGATTTTGTATGATTTTTCATAAATCAAAGAAAAGGTTTATGATGACCCATTATATACCAAAAGTTTCCTAAGACACCCAAGTTTTATAAAAAAAATAGAAAAGGTATATGTACAGTGATGAAAATGTCCAGAATAAGTGCAAGAAGTTGGGTGAACATTCTGTGAGAACAGAGGCAGATTATGAATGTGAACTTCTCACATCCAAAACAAATACTCTCATATTTCTATAATTGATGGGAAAAATTAGGGACAAACTATGATGTATTAGGAAGGTTTTCCAAGTGGTTTCATCATCATAACTTGAGTATTTAATTCAAAACAAATCTCTGAATCTGAACAGCTCACTGTTTTGGGTCATTGTTTTAGAGATATTGAAGAAAACAAAGTTTTATTTCTTGAAATCAAATGAGAGGGATTGAGAGGGGGGTTTTGAAATAGATGTTTTGAAAACATATTTCCAACACTCAATAAGGATTATGACCACTTAGAATACTAACACCAAACTCAATCATTAAGAATCTCCAAGATTGTTGGAGAGATTTATTTTATTTTTGGGCATAACTTCAATACATTCCAAGAATACCTTGGAAGTATTGAGGTTATGATCATCATCTATCAAACATGTTTTTGAGGTCAAGAGCTACTATCCATAAGGATTCACTCACCCCAAACTTCATGTCATCACTTAGATGATGATGAACTAGTAAGTAAATAAAGAAAATAAAAAAGAAATGAGATGAGGAGAGATAAACATATATATAATCAAGCAAGTAGATGATAATCAATAGATGATATTCATGAAGCATGAGACTTGTAGATTGGTGTATCACTCATATGTAATGACACTAGACATGGAAGAAGCTTCCACACTCTTGAATGCTCACTAAAATGGTGGTTGGGAGTATTGAATGTTGAAATAAATGGAAGTAATGAAGTAAAAACAAAGTTAGAAACTCACTTTTGTTTTGAAAAATCAAAGAAGAAAGCTTCTTTTCTCTCCACTCTAACCTTATCTCTACACTTTCTCTCCCAAACTTTCTCTAAACTTGCATTTGACCCCCCCCAAAATGAGGAGTAATGGGGTGTTTATATAGGCCAACTTGGGGTGGTTTTGGGGTTTTAAAAGTGTTCCCATTGGCTCCAAACATCTGAAATCATAAAACTATGTCGTTTTGGCTTTTAATTAATCAAAATGGGACCACAAAAATAATTACAAAAACTCACTGTTCTGGGGGAGAGTGCCGCGGCGGCACTGCTCCTCCCTTCGTCTGGATAATGCTGTTTAGGCCCCCTGATGTTCCGGTATTCGCGAAAAGGCCCTATTTCGTCCGAAATTCACAGAAAATGCGTATGAACTCCAAATTGAGGTTGTGATATACCGTTGGAAAGGTAATGGAGTCTACTTTACATAAAAAATAGTTCGGGGATAGGTCACTTTGAAAAGTTTTGCGGTATTCGCGATAAAAGCCGATTTGATCGCCTTTTTCGCCTTTGGAAATTCATAATAAATTCGTTTTAAATCCAGAAATTATGTGCGATATACCGTTGGAAAGCTATTGACCTCTAGTATCCATGAAAAATATTTGAAAATTGTTTCGGCACCCCGGTTCCAAAGTCAAATTCTGGTCAAACTGGTCAAACCTGGGATTCCCGGGAAGTTCTAGAAACCTCCGGGAGTTCCCGGGAGCTGGTGTTTTCGCTCGATTTTCTTTTTGGAACTTGTTTTAACACTTTTCCCGTGATTTAAAATGATTTTGGTGAATTCGGACGATTTCGGTCAAACTTGGTCAAACCTGGTCAAACCTTGGTCAAACCTGGTCAAACCTTGGTCAAACCGGTCAACGGGGACTTTCGGGGAACTTCCGGGACTTCCGGGGGTCTCTGGGAGCTGACGATTTCTTCCGGTTTTATTTAAAAACTCATTTTATAACTTTTCTTACGACGTAGTATGTTTTCAGAACTTTGGGACCAAATCTGGGAATTTTCGGACTTTCAAGGGCATTTTGGTCATTCTGAGCATTCTGAGAGATAGAGCTGACTTCCGAGAGTCCTTTTGAATCTTTTACGATCATTGTGATCCACCAAGCTATGGGTCTCCTAAATCTGATAGCCGACAAAATGGGGTGTCTACACTCACACAGTGTGTATATGTATATGTATAAGCCGTAAAATTAAGTTACATGTGGTCTAGTGAAGAAGATATAGTTCATGAACATCATAATCTTCATTTATTCCTCAAGTTTAGATAAATTTCATCATCTACTTAATTGTGATCCATTGTGAGTACTTTAATTCATACATAACATATATCTAAACATGTGTAATCTGTAAAAATATGTTGCATGTGTGATTGTTTTGAAATCTTAGAGTTTTAGTAATTAATTCGTAGTTGTTTTGAAACTACTAAATTATACATTGTTGAACTCCTAAACCCGAGTGCTCGAGCAAGCTCGAGCGCTCGAGCCGCGAGCGCTCAAGTGGCCGGAGCACTCAAGCTTGACAGTATTTGTAATCCTTCCTTGTTTGCATGTTGAAGCTAATATGGTTTGTAATATGGATTTTTTTAACTGAACCTGGAGTTGTATACAATATAGATGATCAAGTTTATCAATTCTGTAGTTGTACTTTATCCTTATTCAGTAACACCATGCTGGTATCTTGGATGCTTAACATGTTTAATTCCATATCATTGTTAGTACTTTGGTATGACCAGTTTTATAACGTTAATGGTAATGCATTAGGTCGAATCACTAAGGGAGTAATGAAGTATAATGTGTGAATAATGTACTTAAGTTGATAAGTGTATTGACAGACGTGAGAGCATGGTTGTGTTGAATAACCTTATCGGTTGTTCCATGGTTAGTTGAATGTGTCATGTGACCTTAATGGTCTTGTCATGAATGGTGTTGCGTTCCTATTGTGTTGTGGTCAGTTGTGTTGAATTGGTGTCGAGTTAGGACCATTTGTGGGCTATAACATTTGAGATATGGCCAATTGTATGCTAAGCGAGCAATTAGAGGGCCATATATGGCCATATTTCGCATTTGATGATCATGTGTGGCCATGTGAAAGAATGCAATTCAGTTAGAGCTGAATTAGGCTAGGACGATCGAGTTGGCTGAATTGGGCTTGGTGTTGTATTAGGGTCAAATTGGGCTAGGAGTTGTGTTGTGGTTGAATTGGGCTTGTTTAAGAATTGGAGACCGAATTAGGCATGATGTGTCAGTTGCTGTGTATTGACGGAAGCTAGTACCGTCAGTTCCGTGTTGTTGTGGTTGTGGGAAAAGGTAGTACTACCAGTGTTATGGTCGTGCATTAATAGGAGCTAGTACTATCAAGTAATGAGTTATTGACATGATGGATTTGTTCGCGTTGTGCTGCACTGGCGTGATTGCACAGTTGGAAAGAATGTAGAGTTTTAGATGATAACTTGTGTAACGTCACGATAACTTTTCAGTGATAACGTAAATGGTGTATATATTCATATTGTTTGTGCTTTGTAGTATTTCACTCAGCTTTCAACTGATGGGCGTGTGGCCAAAAACATTCGTGTCCAGCTGCTTTAGTTTTAGCTGTTGGAGATGCTGTTCCACTGGGTGAGTACCGTGGATATGAGAGCGTAAACGAAGAAGGCTGTGGCTTTGCCAGTTAAAGAGGAGTTCGTGTTGTTGAAGCCGTTCTGTTCCCAATGGGGAATTTTATTATTTATTTGTTTTTATGTTATTGTGGTTGTTGTTATCGACCATCTGGCCTTACTTCTGTTCCTTTTGAATTTTGGATATTTGTAATAACTAGTATGTATAATGAAGGTTGTAAGACACTGATATTACTCCGCTGGACATAGAACATTTCCACTGCTATTATTACTCTGACATTTTATATTTCGTTAGTAATTGGACAATCATGCAATCTGTAACTTGTTACGAGCCTAAGAGTCTGATAAGAAAGCTTACTTCCCTTAATTATTGCAATGCCGGGACGTGACAGTATATCCTATAACTCTTCTAAGAAAATAACTCGATTAAGTTCATTGGCGATGACAGGGTTAAAAAAAAAACAAGAAAAGGGAGAGGTACTGAGACATGCATTAAGAGACAAGAAAAGGGATAGAAATTTTAAAAATGTTATTCAAAAATTTTAAAAAATAGTAATTATGATAATAGTACTAATAATAATGACAGATAATTACAATTATTAATATTAAGAGTAATTACAACATCAATTAATTTTCTTAACAATAATAATAATCATTATAATGCTAATCATTCTAATAAAAATATAACTTCGACAATAATTTACTCTTAAGTGGTATATGTTGCTTTGAGTTCTTTTTGTGGGTTATCCTACGGGTTCCTTTTCTTGTTTCTTATGGTCTGCTTGAGTTTTCATTTTAATTAGGTTTTGGGCAGGGACGGATCTGTGCCCCCTTGATTTTGGAAAAATATCATATATATCCTAAAAAATATATTTTCACACTTAAGCCCTCCTTCCAAATTAAAAAGCTCTCTATTTTATACTTACGCCCCCCTCCCAAGTATGAAACATTCAACCTTTTAGTCTCAATTTGTATAAATAATGTGTAATTTTATAGTACATTTTGTGTCAATCAATATTAAGTTTTCTGATTCCTTCATCCGTCCAAAAAAGATGTATAAATAGACTCAAAAAAATTCCCTTGGGGGTGCTACCCCCGTAAACTCACTACCTCATCATCCTATCAAGGCCCTCCAGCTCCAATTTCCTACATCCGTCCCTAGTTTTGAGTTGGCTATTTTGCAAGGCTCTGATTTCTCTTTTGGTTCGAATTGTAGGGTCATTTTTTCTGTTTCATGGCTTTGTCCATGATGAATAAAATTTGCATTTGATACGCAAAAAACCAAAATATATCAACTACTAATAAAATAACTGCTGTATTACAGTGAGTAAGTCGAAATCTATATCTATTTATATCTACAGTCAAAATCTAACAGTGGAAGGTTGAGAGACTGACACATGTTAAAGCAATTTTACTTTCTATATGAAAGTTCAAACATTTCTCTTTATCATTTCTCTCACTTAAATCATGGCAGTCTATTGTAAAAGCCAAAAAGTCATGTCTTATATTAACTCAAAAATCTTTTCCTATTCCCTATAAATGGCCAGTGGGGTTAGACTTTAGAGTATTTCTTTATAGGAACGGACTTCAGTGGTGTTGGTGTTGTTCCACATACATGAACAGTGAAAACAGTACAAAAACAATTTGATCAAAACTATAATTTCACACTATTTTTACAGTTCATATGTGAGAAACAGCACCAACAGTACTGTTTTAACAGCACTAAAGTCTGTTCCTTCTTTACATATCTCTAGATTCACCACTTTCTTCAAGAAAAGTACACATACACATTGTTATTGGTACACATGCATATACATTCGATTCATGGAGTTGGTTTTTGTTTTTTGCTTCTAATTTTGCTCCTAATTTTGGGTGTTCAATCCAGTGTGATGCGCGAGAGGAATTGTTGGAGAATAATACAAAAAATAGTCGTCAAAATAATAGGCCTTCAAAGAATCCACCAATAATAGAGACACCGTCAATTCCACCAAAATCGAATCAAACCGATAATAAGGTGACCGAGATGAGGGGCAAAGCTCTCTTGAGACGATACGCGCCCTCTACGGGTGATACCTGGTGCAGTAGAAAATAGCACACTGTCTCCGGGATACAACAGCCCGACCACCTTTGCCATAAGCCTGTCACATCTACACAACTTGATAAACAAGAAGCTTGCCCACTAGTGCTTTCTTTACCCAAACAAGACTTAATAAGAAAAGAATAAAAAATGTACAAATAGATTCTGGACCAAAACAAAGAAGATAAAATTCTTGAAAAAAGGTAAATAGTGAACTCTCTATATCTATTACATAAATTGATATATGTATGTATATATAATATTGTTGGCTCAAACCAATGTGCTTGGTCTCTAATCAAAGCCTGGTATTTACTATTTCTAGCCAGTAACACCTTGTAACGGTAAAAGGTTTTAAGAATCTTTTAACAACATTGTGTTCTATACACTGGGTAATAGAACATCAAATGGTTTGTTCTAACCAATAGATAATAATGTAAAATGCTAAATGCGTTATTCATTGGACAATAAGTCTGAGGTAATTAACCATTGAGACCAACTTTTAACACCATTGGTTAATGACAACCAAAACTTTAAACCATTAGTTAATGAAACCTTTAAACAATAAGGTATATACAATCAATTAAAAAAATAGATTGTTTTTTTTATTAAAATAATCCAACATTCCCCCACTCATTTTAATAAAAATAAGGATAATCATACATTGGGCAAGGATAAAAAAAATTATGCATAATAAGGATGCCAATGGCTTGAACCCCCACTTAGGGTTCAACAAATCTTGCTCCAGAGTCAGTAGTGACAATATCTTGAACTATGACTGCTTTGGGGAAACAAGATATTGCGTCACACACATAATTTTTAGCACTCTAATCCAAGCTTCAAAGCTAGCACGTTAACGGCCATGTGCTAGATCCCGGCTTCTTGAGCGCTCTAGAGAATTAGCCTAATTCCCATAGGAAGCGGCCCCACTTCCACACTCAAATAGGAAAGTCTATCAAGGATGCTCTCATGACTCTAACATCCCACCAATGATGGCTATAGAACTCATTAAGAGTTGATAACAACTTAACCTCATATCTGTCA
Organism: Hydrangea macrophylla; assembly: GCA_033977485.1. Lineage (NCBI taxonomy): Eukaryota > Viridiplantae > Streptophyta > Magnoliopsida > Cornales > Hydrangeaceae > Hydrangea > Hydrangea macrophylla. The sequence goes on along the minus strand of CM066986.1, from coordinate 15,698,460 downwards.
TGAGATCCATGCACTTATACCATAGGGATAGCCAATGAGCTAGTGCTCAATTCAGTGCATGTCTATTAAATCACTCTATGATTCATTCTTCCCTTTGAACCTAGTTCTCAGGAACTCTGGTCCTTAGGTTGGGTATCCTCATAGGCAATTTATTATTAATTGAGCTTTAGGCCTATCTCCCCCGATGGATTCATACTTTTAATCTAGCTAGAACTTTTTATAAATGGATTACCTCCCTAAATTGTCAAATCACATACATAGGATCTTTATGTTTTCTCTTTAACGACTTTGATTTCCATCATAGTACTTTTTTACATTCTTCCGACATTAAAGTACAATCACAATGGATCAAAAGAAGTGGTATGGATTTTCTCCGACATTCAAGTTTCATATAGAAAATCACAAACCGAACCACTCCTTCATTGGCTTTCAACAAATAGTTCCACCTCCCAATATGTACACATAGCCAATGGTATACAATAATCACCTCATAGGGTGTTCCAAACCTCATCACTATACTTTTCTAGTACAATGGAAAACCTTTGGTTAAGCAAACCATAATTCATATTTTTTCTTTAACTATCTCATTACACAAGTAATGGCATTCAAATTAATCAACAATTGGTTCCAATGAGAACACAATTAATCATCTTGAAAATCTTTAAGGAATCACTCATTTCATCTTGGTTAATTCCAAGGAATCCTTATAATTTCATATTGTGTAATTCTCAAGTCATTTTGAATAAGATTCAAGGTATTCTATTATTTTGAAAGTATCCAAGACAATCACAAAATAACCATCATCTTGGATAATATATCCAAGGTAAACAAGTATAATCATCTTGGATTAATTCTACCCAAGGCAAACATATATGGTCAGATCAATGAATTTATTTACATCATTAAACTTTGTAAGTATAATTTATTCCACCACTTGGATCACCAATTTCTTGCACTATGCCAAGTAATATTTTCAAAGTCAAAATTATATCAAAATAACTCAGTGTTTTTTTTAAGCCCCCACTATTTGGAAAAGACCATAACTCACGATGTAGGACGCATAAAGTAAGTTGTCATACTTAATATAATATGGCACAAGACACAAGGAGCTAGAACTTGATCCATACAATTTGACATCTCCTTTCAATATTTCTAATGTTCATATATTCTTGTAAGATTGTAATACCCCGTATTTTATTTTTGTTTTTTAATAATAAAAAAATATACCATATTTAAAATTTATACAGTGTAATTTTACCTGTGTGTGTGTATCATTGCGTAAGCTCAACACACACAAGGGTACCTCATGAACATTTGGAATCCACTCAAATAATTTTGTGCAGTGTGTACGTGTGTTTTTTGTGGTGGGTGTTTGTGAAGTGGAAGATGTGTTGGAAAGTTTGTGAGTGGAGAATAATGTGGAGTGTGTTTTGTGAGTGGAGGCCAAGCTTTTGTTTCATTATATATACACCACATAATCTCTCCAAATCACAACCACTCTCAAACTCTCATAGCTCTCTGCCTCTCTCATTTCACTCACTGCCTCTCTATCTTTCGACATATATATATATATATATTCATTTTACACACACACATATATTGATCCACACACATATAGTTATATATATTCACACATATACATATATATTCAGAGAGTGGAGAAAGTGATCAACATTATTTTTAAGGTACGGGATTGTGTACAATATGCTCTTAAATCTCCGGAGTATTTTCCTTGTCATCCCTATTTGTACTCTCTTTGATTTAAGTTGTCTTTTTATTGAAATCCATGTCTTTTTGGTTAAATAATATTAACATATTATTTTGGTTAATACTATGGAACTAAAGGGTACATGAGCAATGAGCACCTACCAAGATCCAACAGGCCTCAGGAACCGAGGAATGGTGACGGGTGAGGTGAGGTTGGTGTCTCTTATTGCTATGTTACCAAGAGGAACCTGGTATAATGCTCTTGTGGGTGAGCGGGTAAATTGTGTGAACGGGTGGATTGAGTGATTGATCTATTTTATTGATCCGTCGTGGTTGTTCATTGTACTTTTGAGCCCTTATTATTCCTGTCATATTGTATACTTCCCCGTGTGTTATTTTAGATGCAGGTACCATTGGTAGTAGTCAGATTGGAGTACATTAGAGTACCGTGTGGGTTCGAGTTATTTGGGTCCTAGCCGTGTAAACGAATTTAAATGTAATTTTGGGCACTCAAATATAATTCATTTTATTTATTTTTAATAAAAATACCCTTTATTTTTGCGGGGCGTCACAAATGGTATCAGAGCCTGTACCCAGCCGGAAATGTAGGACTTAGTTCCACATCGCCTGGGGGAATCAATGAGGGTAGTACTATTTATTTGTACTATTTGGATTTTTTGTCTCTCTAAAAAAAAAAAAAAAAAAAAAAAACTTTTGAAATTTCAAGTTGTTTGTCAAAATATTTATACTTTAATTTCGCGGACGAAATTCTTTTAAGGAGGGTAGAGTGTAATACCCCGTATTTTATTTTCGTTTTTTAATAATAAAAAAATATACCATATTTAAAATTTATACAGTGTAATTTTACCTGTGTGTGTGTATCATTGCGTAAGCTCAACACACACAAGGGTACCTCATGAACATTTGGAATCCACTCAAATAATTTTGTGCAGTGTGTACGTGTGTTTTTTGTGGTGGGTGTTTGTGAAGTGGAAGATGTGTTGGAAAGTTTGTGAGTGGAGAATAATGTGGAGTGTGTTTTGTGAGTGGTGGCCAAGCTTTTGTTTCATTATATATACACCACATAATCTCTCCAAATCACAACCACTCTCAAACTCTCATAGCTCTCTGCCTCTCTCATTTCACTCACTGCCTCTCTATCTTTCGACATATATATATATATATATTCATTTTACACACACACATATATTGATCCACACACATATAGTTATATATATTCACACATATACATATATATTCAGAGAGTGGAGAAAGTGATCAACATTATTTTTAAGGTACGGGATTGTGTACAATATGCTCTTAAATCTCCGGAGTATTTTCCTTGTCATCCCTATTTGTACTCTCTTTGATTTAAGTTGTCTTTTTATTGAAATCCATGTCTTTTTGGTTAAATAATATTAACATATTATTTTGGTTAATACTATGGAACTAAAGGGTACATGAGCAATGAGCACCTACCAAGATCCAACAGGCCTCAGGAACCGAGGAATGGTGACGGGTGAGGTGAGGTTGGTGTCTCTTATTGCTATGTTACCAAGAGGAACCTGGTATAATGCTCTTGTGGGTGAGCGGGTAAATTGTGTGAACGGGTGGATTGAGTGATTGATCTATTTTATTGATCCGTCGTGGTTGTTCATTGTACTTTTGAGCCCTTATTATTCCTGTCATATTGTATACTTCCCCGTGTGTTATTTTAGATGCAGGTACCATTGGTAGTAGTCAGATTGGAGTACATTAGAGTACCGTGTGGGTTCGAGTTATTTGGGTCCTAGCCGTGTAAACGAATTTAAATGTAATTTTGGGCACTCAAATATAATTCATTTTATTTATTTTTAATAAAAATACCCTTTATTTTTGCGGGGCGTCACAAATGGTATCAGAGCCTGTACCCAGCCGGAAATGTAGGACTTAGTTCCACATCGCCTGGGGGAATCAATGAGGGTAGTACTATTTATTTGTACTATTTGGATTTTTTGTCTCTCTAAAAAAAAAAAAAAAAAAAAATAAAAAAAAAAAAAAAAAACTTTTGAAATTTCAAGTTGTTTGTCAAAATATTTATACTTTAATTTCGCGGACGAAATTCTTTTAAGGAGGGTAGAGTGTAATACCCCGTATTTTATTTTCGTTTTTTAATAATAAAAAAATATACCATATTTAAAATTTATACAGTGTAATTTTACCTGTGTGTGTGTATCATTGCGTAAGCTCAACACACACAAGGGTACCTCATGAACATTTGGAATCCACTCAAATAATTTTGTGCAGTGTGTACGTGTGTTTTTTGTGGTGGGTGTTTGTGCAGTGGAAGATGTGTTGGAAAGTTTGTGAGTGGAGAATAATGTGGAGTGTGTTTTGTGAGTGGAGGCCAAGCTTTTGTTTCATTATATATACACCACATAATCTCTCCAAATCACAACCACTCTCAAACTCTCATAGCTCTCTGCCTCTCTCATTTCACTCACTGCCTCTCTATCTTTCGACATATATATATATATATATATATTCATTTTACACACACACATATATTGATCCACACACATATAGTTATATATATTCACACATATACATATATATTCAGAGAGTGGAGAAAGTGATCAACATTATTTTTAAGGTACGGGATTGTGTACAATATGCTCTTAAATCTCCGGAGTATTTTCCTTGTCATCCCTATTTGTACTCTCTTTGATTTAAGTTGTCTTTTTATTGAAATCCATGTCTTTTTGGTTAAATAATATTAACATATTATTTTGGTTAATACTATGGAACTAAAGGGTACATGAGCAATGAGCACCTACCAAGATCCAACAGGCCTCAGGAACCGAGGAATGGTGACGGGTGAGGTGAGGTTGGTGTCTCTTATTGCTATGTTACCAAGAGGAACCTGGTATAATGCTCTTGTGGGTGAGCGGGTAAATTGTGTGAACGGGTGGATTGAGTGATTGATCTATTTTATTGATCCGTCGTGGTTGTTCATTGTACTTTTGAGCCCTTATTATTCCTGTCATATTGTATACTTCCCCGTGTGTTATTTTAGATGCAGGTACCATTGGTAGCAGTCAGATTGGAGTACATTAGAGTACCGTGTGGGTTCGAGTTATTTGGGTCCTAGCCGTGTAAACGAATTTAAATGTAATTTTGGGCACTCAAATATAATTCATTTTATTTATTTTTAATAAAAATACCCTTTATTTTTGCGGGGCGTCACAAATGGTATCAGAGCCTGTACCCAGCCGGAAATGTAGGACTTAGTTCCACATCGCCTGGGGGAATCAATGAGGGTAGTACTATTTATTTGTACTATTTGGATTTTTTGTCTCTCTAAAAAAAAAAAAAAAAAAAAAAAAAAAAAAACTTTTGAAATTTCAAGTTGTTTGTCAAAATATTTATACTTTAATTTCGCGGACGAAATTCTTTTAAGGAGGGTAGAGTGTAATACCCCGTATTTTATTTTTGTTTTTTAATAATAAAAAAATATACCATATTTAAAATTTATACAGTGTAATTTTACCTGTGTGTGTGTATCATTGCGTAAGCTCAACACACACAAGGGTACCTCATGAACATTTGGAATCCACTCAAATAATTTTGTGCAGTGTGTACGTGTGTTTTTTGTGGTGGGTGTTTGTGCAGTGGAAGATGTGTTGGAAAGTTTGTGAGTGGAGAATAATGTGGAGTGTGTTTTGTGAGTGGAGGCCAAGCTTTTGTTTCATTATATATACACCACATAATCTCTCCAAATCACAACCACTCTCAAACTCTCATAGCTCTCTGCCTCTCTCATTTCACTCACTGCCTCTCTATCTTTCGACATATATATATATATATATATTCATTTTACACACACACATATATTGATCCACACACATATAGTTATATATATTCACACATATACATATATATTCAGAGAGTGGAGAAAGTGATCAACATTATTTTTAAGGTACGGGATTGTGTACAATATGCTCTTAAATCTCCGGAGTATTTTCCTTGTCATCCCTATTTGTACTCTCTTTGATTTAAGTTGTCTTTTTATTGAAATCCATGTCTTTTTGGTTAAATAATATTAACATATTATTTTGGTTAATACTCCCTCCGTCCCATTTTATGTGTCCATCTTGGGGAGTCCAACTATTTAAGGGGACAAAAAGAATCTACACTAATTTCCACAATTACCCATAATCATTGCACTTTTTTTATTATTATTTTATTTTGGTATTGATTGCAAGAAAGGGTAGTTGGGGAAACTAAGCAAAATTTATATACTAATTTAGGAAAGTGGACAATAATTTTGGGACATCCCAAAAAAGAAATATGGACATATAAAATGGGACGGAGGGAGTACTATGGAACTAAAGGGTACATGAGCAATGAGCACCTACCAAGATCCAACAGGCCTCAGGAACCGAGGAATGGTGACGGGTGAGGTGAGGTTGGTGTCTCTTATTGCTATGTTACCAAGAGGAACCTGGTATAATGCTCTTGTGGGTGAGCGGGTAAATTGTGTGAACGGGTGGATTGAGTGATTGATCTATTTTATTGATCCGTCGTGGTTGTTCATTGTACTTTTGAGCCCTTATTATTCCTGTCATATTGTATACTTCCCCGTGTGTTATTTTAGATGCAGGTACCATTGGTAGCAGTCAGATTGGAGTACATTAGAGTACCGTGTGGGTTCGAGTTATTTGGGTCCTAGCCGTGTAAACGAATTTAAATGTAATTTTGGGCACTCAAATATAATTCATTTTATTTATTTTTAATAAAAATACCCTTTATTTTTGCGGGGCATCACAAAGATAGTCTCCAAATTTCAAAACAGAACATTTCTTAAACATAGAAATCATTTTTAAGATCATCATTGCTCAAAAGCTTGTAAAAGCACCTTTGCAAAAAAACTCATACTCTCTCTCAAGTTTATTTTTTTTTGGCATCAAAAATTTTCCTCAGAAATACAAGGAGAACAATTTTTCAATAGAGCGACTTCTCAAAGTACATTCAATAGACAAATTCATTTAAACAATATTTTCAGACAAATGTTTGTAACTTGAATTTTTTTCTACAACAAAGTATCAAGTATCTGTACATAAAAAGGTGAGAAAATCACCATCAACAGATATCTAACAAAAGTCATGCATCATGGAGATTGTAATATGGATCGATTAAACCAACTACATATAAGAAATAAATATTGTTAAGTATGCATACTACATGACTTTAACCAACAAGTGCACAAAAAACTAGTTGGGTATATATCATATATTGTATCTAAGCATAGTGTGTATTAACTCTTGCAATTGAGCCAATGTCAACACAACTAGGCACAAGATTTAAAGTGTAAGAACATGTGCTTTTCCAAAATAACATACTCAATGTCATAATGTCAAATTAACTCAAAATAACAAACATTTGAGTTCTTGAAGGTTATGATTTTGCCAGTAATCTCTCTCTCTCTCTCTCTCTCTCTTAATTCATATATTAGATAAACTAACACAATTTATATCTAACCCAATTTTTATGCAATCAGTATGCTTCTTTCTACGAGGACAAAAATAATTAAATTAATCTACATCTTGTATCCCCACCATTTCCATCGCATACTACTACATCACAAAAGCAAATTTAGATAAACATACAAAAGCTATGTGAATAATGTCGACATTTAGAAATCTGAACTCTTACCGTATACCCCATTGCGGACTATCTTAAATCACATTATTCTCCATATAGGTATCGTCTCAAATTGTTGGAGAATAATACAAAAAATAGCCATCAGAACAATATGCCTTCAAAGAATCCACCAGTAATAGAGACACCGTCAATTCCACCAAAACCGAATCTAACCGATAATAAGGTGACTGAGATGCGGCGCAAAGCTCTCTTGAGACGATACGTGCCATCTGTGGGTGATACCCGATGCAGTAGGAAATAGCACGCCTTCTCCAGGATACAAAAGCCTGGCCACCTTTACCGTAAGCCTATCAAATCTGCATAACTTGATAAGCAAGAAGCTTGCACACTAGTACTTTTTCTTACCCAAACAAGACTTAATAAGAAGAGAACAAAAAATGTACAAATAGATGCTCAACCAAAACAAAGAAGACAAAATTCTTGAAAAAGGTAAACAGTGAACTCTCTATATCTATTACATATATTGAAACATGTATGTATATATATATATATATAATATTGTTGGTTCAAGCCAATGTTTTTGGTCTCAAATCAAAGCCTGACATTAATTATTTCTAGCTAGTAACACCTTGTAACAGTAAAAGGTTTTAAGAATCTTTTAACAACATTGTGTTCTATACGCTAGGTAATAGAACATCAAATGGTTTGTTCTAACCAATAAATAATAATGTAAAATGCTAAATGCATTATTCATTGGACAATAAGTCTGAGGTTATTAACCATTGAGACCAACTTTTAACACCATTGGTTAATGACAACCAAAACTTTAGACCACTAGTTAATGAAACCTTAAAACAATAAGGTATATACAATCAATTAAAAAAAATAGATTTTTTTTTTATTAAAATAATCCAACAGGAATGTAGAGGCCCTCGAAGAAAAAAGGGACGAAACAAGAACAGGAAGGACTGATGGCAATGGTATCATCGCTAGAAAAACTTAGAATTGAAGAAGTGATACGATGTGAATATATATATATATATCTATGTCACTATACATGTATACATATATATATAGAAAGAGAAAGAGAAAGGGATGTTAGTTATATTTTTGGTACTAGAACTTATCTGGGAGTCACTTGCAGTGAAATGTTTGAGTCAATTATCAAACACCCACTCATATTAATTATGTTAAATTTTGCAACGCAAATTATTTTTTGAATCTATCATGCCCCGGCTTAGCCAAAATAGGGAAAAATTTTAAATTTCCATCTTGGACCCTGAGGCACGTGACTGGTTGCATTACCAAATTGTCCATGACCAAATACTAATAATAACAATGTAATCCAAAAAGGACAAAAACAACATTTGCTTACATAGATATATTACAATAATAGGTCACAGTACTAGTTAACTATTACATCATAATAGATACATCAGGGTTTCCAGGCTCTTGAGCCTTACAAAAACTATCACAAAAGATAAGGTAGTCTTCTGATAGAGATTACAACCCAAAAACATTTACAAGATTACAACTACTAGTCTTTCTCTAACTACCATAGCCATAATCCTCCTTGGTGTACTCCTGCTCAACTCCCTCCTCCTGGGCAGCATCGTAACCTGTGAACTCATCACCTGGATAAGCTGGACATGGGAATGTCTAGCGACATGAACACCATCAGCTTATGAAAACCGAGTAAGAAAACTAAATCAAATCGAACGTATCTAGTCAAGTATGATAAGAATACACTTACTACTTTTAATACGTCTTTTAGGACCTTCGCGTTCTCGCCATCGAACTAGGAGCACTAACATACTTATACAGGTATTCGAAAAGAATACGAATAACCAACTTGACTCATCTCGACATCCTTAATGCCATAACTATCCATTACTATTATCTGACACCATTTAGTGGATAGAATACCTCTCATTAACAATCTCGTCATGAAGAATCGAAGCATTCATCATATCTATTTTATCATGAAGAATTGAAAGGATACACAACTTTCATAACTGTCATTTCGTCATGAAGACCGTATCCATTTCGTCAATGAAAATTGAAAGGATACACAACTTTCACAATAATTATTCTTTCACAAAGACCGTATCCATTTCGTCAATGAAGGATCAAATGATACACAACTTTCGCAATAGTCATTATATCATGAAGGCCGTATCCGTTTCATCAATGAAGGATCGAAAGGATACACAACTTTCACAACTGTTATTCCATCATGAAGACCGTATCCGTTTCGTCAATGAAGGATCAAAAGGATACACAACTTTCACAACCGTCATTTTATCACGAAGACCGTATATGTTTCATCAATGAAAGATCGAAAGGATACACAACTGTCACAATTGTTATTCTGTCATGAAGACCGTATCCATTTCATCGACGAAGGATCAAAAGGATACACAACTTTCATAATCGCTATTTTGTCATGAAGACCGTATCCGTTTCATCAATGAAGGATCGAAAGGATACATAACTTTCACAACTATCATTTCGTCATGAAGACTGTATTCATTTTGTTAATGAGGGATCGAAAGGATACACAACTTTCACAACCGTCATTTTGTCACGAAGACTGTATCCATTTCATTAATGAAAGATCGAAAGAATACATAACTTTTATAACCCTACAACCATAATCTTTTTCTCACTATCCTGACCTCCGCGGCCTGGTTTTCCTAGTCGACACTTAATCTTAGCATAAGCTGCTTCTGACATTACACAGCTGATAATCACGTATACCCAACCACGCACGCATCACTCATTAAGGACTTTGGTTCATAAAATGACCTTTAATTGTAACAGTCAAGATTTCACTATACGTTCGACATTTTATTTTACGACTTAATTTAATTACGATGGAAACTTCCCTAATCTCTATCAATACAATAATTGTGCCATACAGCATACTTATAGCTTGGGTATGAACTCTCAATGCTCATCACACTATAATCATAACAACGGAAACCTAGCATGTAGCTCATGGATTCATAACATGGATTTGATACCAATAAACATATAGACGAAACCCTTAACATACTCATCTATACGATAGCACTTCCATAGCAAAAGATTTCATAACAACACAAGTACCAAAAAATATACATTCTCAATCAACACAATGTATATACAATACATCATACAAGTTGTTGTACAATCTGCCAGGATTAAATTCACGTGTTGACTAAATTGTTATGATTTATTTGGGCATGATAATTTGCTTTGTAGATCAAACTCAAAACTAGAACATTATAGATAGTTGGATTAACTTCATGTACAAAAAATCTAGCTTCATTTGGGTTTCTGAGATACTCAAAACGTTCATTTTACTTCAACATTTCTTAAATTTTTGGACTGCTCTATCCCAAATTTTTAGCACTGCAGTGTACGTGCATTTCACCTATGGAAGCTTGATTCAACTTCAATGGTGAAAGCTCCTTATTTTCCTCCTTGTTATTTACTTCTTGACTTATAGGAATCTTTATAGGTCTTAAAACTTCTTCTTACTGATTCTAAGTCACCATGGTGGTGTGTGTATAAGTGTATGGGTGCATGTTTGAAGGTCTATGCAAGGAAAGAGATGAATATAAAACTTCTTCCTAATTCCTCTTCTCCATCTCTATGTATCTCTCATCTCCTAACTTATGTCCAGATTTTGGTGGCCAAAAGAATGAAATGCATGAATGTATGCATGGTTATATAGAAGATGGTGGAGGCCAGGTGTCCTCATGCATGTATAAGTGAATGCATGCATGAACAAGTGTCCATTGCATGGACAAGTTCCTTGTAGGGGACAAGTGTCACATGAGGTGGTTGACAAGTGTCTAGAGGGTTGCATGTGCCACTATGTGGTCGGCCATGGTGGGGCCCACCATGATTTTTGTGCCATTTTCTTGGTTTGCATGCACAAGTCCTCGTTATGCATGTTAGTCTTGATTTACGTGTAGAAGGTATTATTTCTAATATCCGAGTCCGAGTGTGGGACTGATATAAGTCTAACAATGGTCAAGTCAGTGCGGTGATTACACTCTAATTAGTAATACTACAACACGTTAAAACCGTCACGTAATCAAAATAATATAATAACCAGTCAAATAAAGAAATTTAGAAAACTGATATTATTCTATGTAGAGGAAAATTACAAGTATAACATCTTCTACCACCTATTATAGGATTTTGTCCTCAAAATAAAAAATAACTAGTACTAAATAGAAGTGGAAATTTCTCTCACATCTCTGATTCTAGCTCCCAAGAAGCTTCTCCTTCATCATGATGCTTCCACTGAACCTTTACTAGAGGAATCTCTTTATGCCTCAGCATCTTGATTCCACGATCCAAAATTCTTACAGGTCCTTCGATGAATGTAGCATTGTCGTTCACCTTGATATCGTTGAAATCAATCTCATGTGCCAGATTGTGAAGGCATTTCCTCAGCATGCTCACAAGGAAAACATTATGAACTCCTAACATCTTTGGAGGTACCGCTAATCTATAGGCAACTTTTCCTATGCGTTCCAGAATTTCAAATGGTCCAATGTAGTGCGGTGATAGCTTTCCCCTCTTCTGTCCAGACCTTATAATACCACGAACTGGGGAAACTTTTAAATACACATAATCTCCAACTTTAAATTCTAGATCTCGATGCCGTTTGTCTACATAGCCCTTGTATCTGCTTTTGCACTATTTTCATCCTTTCTTTTACCGTATTGATTCCTTTATTGGTTTCTCGAACTAAATCTAGTCCCAATAGTTTGCAATCCCCAACTTCAGCCCAACATAATGGTGATCGGCACGGTCTTCCATACAGCGCTTCAAACGGTGCCATCCCTATGCTAAAATGGATACTATTATTGTAAGCAAACTATATCAATGGTAAGTAAGTTTCCCACGAACTTCTGAAATCGATAGCACATGCTCGGAGCATGTCCACCATTACTTGATTTGTCCTTTTTATATGTCCATCGGTCTGTGGATGAAATGTAGAACTTAACTTCAGAGATGTTCCCATTGCTTTCTGAAGAGTCTCCCAAAATCCAGTGGTAAACCTTGAATCTTGGTCTGATACTATCGACACCGATACTGCATGTAATTGTACAAACTATTGCAGGTATAGTCGACTCATATTTTTAACCAGATAGGTCATATTATAAGCAATATAGTGTGCTGATTTGGTCAGTCGATCAATAACTACCTAAATAGCGTCATAGTTCTGTTGAGAACTTGGCAATCCCACCACAAAATCCATGGTGTGCTCCTGTTTCCATTCTGGGATTGGTAGAGGTTATAGTAATCCCGGAGGTCGTTGGTGATCCGCCTTGACTTGCTGACAAGTAGGGCACTTGGCTACGTACTCTGTGATTTCTCTCTTCATGCCTTCCTGCCAAAAATTCCTTTTTAAGTCTTTGTACATCTTGGTTCCGTCGGGGTGCATGGTCATCCTTAACGTATGTGCTTTATCCAAAATGTCCCTACATCTGAGTCCTTCATCTGTTCCAGTATTCCATTCAGTCGCATCCTTTGCTTTTGCCTTCTCAAACCATTTTCTCAATCCTTTATCCAAAAGGTCGTCCATTCGATGAACGAGGATTGGTTGCATTATAAGACATCCAAAAGGTCATCCATCACTGGGTCTTGTAGCCTGAATGTCAAACTCTGCTAAAGCTTCTAAGGCTTTCCATTCCTTGATTAAAAGTGAGGCTATTAACCTTCAGAGTTTCCTGCTCAGAGCAGCTGCAAAATTCCTTGATTAAAAGTGAGGCTATTAACCTTCAGAGTTTCTTGATCAGAGCAGCTGCGACCACATTTGTTTTACCAGGGTGGTACTGTAATTTAAAGTCGTAGTCCTTAAGTAGCTCCATCCAATGTCATTTTCTCATGTTTAATTCATTTTGAGAGAACATGTATTTCAAGCTTTTGTGGTCCGAGAATAGGTCAAACTTTTCTCCGTAGATGTAGTGCCTCCAAATCTTAAGTGCAAAGACAATTGCAACCAATTCCAGGTCGTGTGTAGGGTAGTTAAACTCATGTGGCCTTAATTGTTTGGATCCATAAGCGATCACCTGACCATTCTGCATAAGTACACATCCTAGTCCTTGATACGATGCATCACTATAGATAATGTACTGTTCACCACTCTTGGGTATAGCTAGCACTAGCGCTAAGGTCAACCTCTCCTTTAGTTCTTGAAAGGTGTTCGTGCTTGTCCTTCGACTCAAACTTTGAATCCTTCTATGTTAGTCTGGCTAAAGGAGACGTAATCCTTGAGAATCCTTCCACGAATCTCCTGTAGTATCTAGCCAATCCAAGGAAACGCAAAGCTCTAAATCCTTCCATTAGTCTGTCCCTAGCCAGGGGTGGTGGTCCAGTGCAATTGTTATTGTTGCAATTGCCATGGTTGTTTCCTATATAGTCCAGGAGCTATAGAAATTTGCCAAAGATTCTAGTAGGATCTATTCCTTTGGGAATGGACTCTGGTGGTCCTCCTTTGTGATTTCTTCTTGGTCTGCCCGCCATTGTGCTTGTATGCTTATGTGCTTATGTACCTACAGGGATATCTATTGGTTACTCACCAATCTTAACAAGGGATACGAGATATAAATGACTGAATGTATAGATAGCAATTCTAAAATAAGTACATAGTACATCAAGTATTCACATCATCATGTAGAGCATCATATAAGGGAAACAAGTTTTCATTGATAACTTCAAATATTTACATGGTATAGCATAGTTACATAATATTTACATAAGAAAGCGCGCACAATGGATGTACACATAGAAAAGGCATACACATTACTGCTAATACGTGTTACATGTCTGAGTACATACTATATACACAAAAGATGGGCTACTAGTCCTAATACAAGTAAAGCTCCAGATCTTGGAAATCTTATCCCAAAAGTCCTTCATGTCTAACTCATATGGAGGAGCATCATCTTGGATTAGAATCTCCTCAGATGGAACCCAGTCAAAAATGTAGGTCAAACTTATCAACCATCTCATCGTCGTCCTCTTCGAAAGGCTCTAGCTCTGCATCCTCAAAGTTGTCGCCCAACTCTGGCCCTCCGCCCTCTATAACTATCATAGGATTAATATACTCATAGGTGAAAAAGGTCTAATGGTTTATAACTTAATTGTGTTGGACAATCAGTATACATGTCTTAACCTAAGGCTCTGATACAAAAAATCCCTGTCACGCCCCAGCGTAGCCAAAATAGGGAAAACTTTAAAATTTCCATCTTGGACCCTGAGGCACGTGACTGGTTGCATTACCAAATTGTCCATGACCAAATACTAATAATAACAACGTAATCTAAAAGGATAAAAACAAAATTTGCTTACATGGATATATTACAATAAGAGGTCACAGCACTAGTTAACTATTACATCATAATAGATACATCAGGGTTTCCAGGCTCTTGGGCCTTACAAAAACTATTACAAAAGATAAGGTAAGTCTTCTGATAGTGATTACAACCCAAAAACATTTACAAGTTTTAAACTACTAGTCTTTTTTCTAACTAGCATTGCCATAATCCTCCTTGGTGTACTCCTACTCCAGTCCTTCCTCCTGGGCAGCATCTTAACTTGTGAACTCATCACCTAGATAAGCTAGACATAGGAATGTCCAGCGACATGAATGCCATCAGCTTATGAAAGTTGAGTAAGAAAACTAAATCAAATGGAACTTATATAGTCACGTATGACAAGAATACACTTACTATTTTTAATACGTCTTTTAGGACCTTCGCGTTCTCACCATCGAACGAAGACCACTAACATACTTATATAGGTATTCAAAAAGAATAAGATTAACCAACTTGACTCATCTCGACATCCTTAATGCCACAACTATCCCTTACTATTATCTGACACCATTCACTAGCAAGAATACCTCTCATTAACCATTTTGTCACGAAGAATCGAAGCATTCATCATATTTGTTTGATCATGAAGAATTGAAAGGATACACAACTTTCATAACTATCATTTGTCATGAAGACCATATCCGTTTCGCCAATGAAAGATCAAAAGGATACACAACTTTCACAATTGTTATTCTGTCACGAAGATGGTATCCGCTTCATCAATGAAGGATCGAAATGATACGCAAATTTCACAATCGTCATTTCATCATGAAGATTGTATCTGTTTCATCAATAAAAGATCGAAAGGATACACAACTTTCACAACCATTATTTTGTCACAAAGACCGTATCTGTTTTGTCAATGAAAGATCACAGGATATACAACTTTCACAACTGTTATTCTGTTATGAAGATCGTATCCGTTTTGTCAATGAAGGATCGAAAGGTTACACAATTTTTACAATCGTCATTTCGTCACGAAGACCGTATCCGTTTCATCAATGAAGGATCGAAAGAATACACAACTTTCACAATTGTTCTTCTATCACGAAGACCGTATCTATTTCATCAATGAGGGATTAAAAGGATACACAACTTTCACAACCATTATTTTGTCACGAAGACTGTATCCGTTTCGTCAATAAAAAAATTGAAAAGATACACAACTCTCACAACCCTACAACCATAATCTTTTTCTCAGTATCCCGACCTCCGCGGCCTAGTTTTCCTAGTCGACACTTAATCTTAGCATAAGCTTCTTCTGAAATTACATAGCTGATACTTACGTATACCCAACCACGCACACATCACTCATTAAGGAGTTTGGTTCATAAAATGACTTTTAATTGTAACCATCAAGATTTTACTATACGTCCGACATTCTATTTAACGACTTAATGTACTTATGATGGAAACTTCCCCAATCACTATTTATGCAATAAATGTGCCATACAACATACTTATAGCTTGGGTATAAACTCTCAATGATCATCACACTATATTCAAAACAACGGAAACATAGCTTGTAGCTCTTGGATCCATAACATGGATTTGATACCAATAAATATATAGATTAATTAACATACTCATCTATGCGATAGCACTACCATAGCACAAGATATTTATAACAAAACAGGTACCGAAAAACATGCATTCACAATCAACACATTGTATATATAGTACATCATACAAGAAGTTGTACAATCTACCAGGAATAATATCACCATGTTGACTAAATTGTTATGATTTATTTGGGCATGATAATTTGTTTTGTAGATTAATATCAAAACTAAAACATTATAGGTATTTGGATTATCTTCATGTATAAAAAAATCTAGCTTCATTTGGGTTTTCGAGCTACTCAAAACATTCATTTTACTTAGATATTTCTTAAATTTTCGGACTACTCTGTCCCAGATTTTTAACACTGCGATGTAAATTCATTTCACCTCTGAAGGAGTGATTTTTAAACTAGGCCATAGAAGAGTTATTTGTAGATAAATGAGTTAATTGTTTTCACAAAAATACCTTGCTTCATTTGGATTTTGGGGCTGCTCAAAACATTCATTTTACTAAACTAGGTTCTGCTGGAAGTTTTTGTTTCCCATATTTGAAGATTTATCTTGCATGCCATTAAAACCTCAAAATAACAACATAAAGCACTTACTAAATATTACTACATACTATATATGTTCTAAAGTGAGTTAGTAAACTCACCTAAACTTGAAATTGAGCTTGGACTTTGAATTTGAGCTTAGGAAGGTTGAGTTTAACTTCAATGATGAAAGCTCCTTGTTCTTCTACTTCTTCTTTACTTCTTGACTTATGGGATTCTTTGTAGGTCTAAGACTTCTTATTACAGATTCTAAGTCCCCATGGTGGTGTGTGTATAAGTGTATGGGTACATGTTTGAAGGTGTATGCAAGGAAAAGAGATGAACACAAGACTTCTTCCTATTTCCTCTTCTTTATCTCCATGTATCTCTCATCTCCTAACTTCTGTGCAGATTTTGGTGGCCACAAGAATGAAATGCATGAGTGTATGCATGGTTATATCAAAGATGGTAGAGGCTAGGTGTCCTCAAGCATGTATAAGTGAATGCATACATGAATAAGTGTTCATTGCATGGACAAGTGTCCTTGTAGGGGACAAGTGTCACATGAGGTGGTGACAAGTGTCTAGAGGGTTGCCTGTGCCACCATTGTGGGGCCCACCTCAGGCTTTGTGCCACTTCCTTGATTTGCATGCACAAGTCCTTGTCATGCATGTCAGTCTCGATTTACATGCAACTAGGTATTATTTCAAATATCCGGGTCCGAGTATGGGACTAAGTTAAGTCTAATTACGGTCGAGTCGATGCGGTGCTTATAGTCTAATTAGTAATGCTACAACATGTTAAAACTGTCACATAATCAAAATAATATAATAACTGGTCAAATACAGAAATTCAAAAAATTGATATCATTGTAAGTAGAGGAAAATTACAGGTATTACAGAATCACTCCTTGGTTTCAGTGACAATCTCTCAGTAGTTTTCAATTCCTCTTCTTTTTTTGTTGACTGAAACAAATATATACAACACAATGAATAAATGCATCATTACCCCAATATGTATACATGCTATAAACAAACACATCACTCTCACATTATGTTCACAAATTAATTCCATGCACATGATGCATTTGGCTTGGCCAATGCGCTTATTAGTTTCCTCTCTACTGAATTTAAGGTTTGGTTTGGTATAGAAACAACATATTTTATTTTGAATACATTTTTGTTTATCCCAAAATTGTTAACCTGTGCTCACCCTCCTCTCCCAATGGCTAATGTAGTGGGACTCAAGATTAATTAAGAATTAATTAATGGTGTAAAATACTGGATCCCACTACAGTAGACATGGAAAATGAGGGTGAGCAATTTTGGGGTGAGCAAAACTATACTCTTTTATTTTGGTGATAAGATACATATTATTTAAATATTATATATATTATCTTAATATCCTTTGTGATAAGATATTGTATAACAACCCAATATCTACAGTATATATTTGAGTGGTACTTGAGATTACCCCAGCTTCCTTGATGGTAGGAAGTTGTTGTGCATTTAAACACATGGGTAAGGGTCCCAGTCTATCTGCAAATAAATAAGGCATGTGGCAACCATCATTACAGAATTATATAGAGAACGATAGGCTGGAAACCCATATCCAACCTTCAACATATAGTACACCAAATAGTGTGAGGGTCGTGGAGGTTCTTTCATAATCAAGCAGTTCCGCGATCAAGTAGATGTTCGTTCTCATCATCTGTGCTATAACCACATGGTTGAAGGCAAGTTTCTTGGGTACTTTACTTTGATTTAATACTTACAATTGGTATCAGAGCCACCATTCAAGCTGTGTTTTTTAACATAAATGATTAGATATGTGATTACGAATTTGATCGGAGGATTCGCTGCACAAATTTGAGAAGGTTAAACTCGTAAGAAATTCAAGTCCTACTTCAGATCTTGGGAACGAATAGATAGGACATTTGTTATACTTATACATTACCTTTTGAAGGCTTAAAATTTTTTTTCTCTGCCGCCAAAATTGGTATTTGTTGGAATATGGCTAATGAGTCTATCAGCATATAATGGTGACATATTTATATCTAGAATAGTTAAATTTTGTTGGACTTAAAAGCCTTATGATGACTTGTGTTCATTATGCCTTGTCTTTATTAGTATTAAACAAATTAAAAAAAAAAAGGAGCCTTCTCGGTTTTGACGATCAGCCCATCATTTGCTCCAGAGATGATGTATATTGCTTTAACTTAGTCATATTTACAATATGACGTCAAATTCCTTCAAAACAATTAAAGTTGGATCCATAATATTTTAAATATTTATAGTTTGGTTAGAAACCTTTAAGATTAATTCCTTTGGCCCCCCAAGGTTCGTCTACATATATTTTGGACTCATAATTCAGGTCATTGATAGATTGGGCCTATTTTTGGTTATTTACTATTTTTTCCAAAGTTTTGAAAATTACAATAATACCCCCTTGAAGATTTTGGATCCTATGTTATTGCCCTTAAAATTTACAATTATGGGTTATGTAGCACATTCTAAGGCACTGTCACATACATTTGAGTATTCTTGTGCTTTGTGCATGTGATTAAGGGACAACTTGTTTTCTTTATTTGTTCAAATCTTTGGTGATGTCTATAGATTAATTTCTTTCTACATCCCAGTAAAATATTTACAGATTTCCCCAAAAATATTAGTCTTAAAGGTTTTTACCAAGGACTCTAGAAACGTACAATTTGGGCACCATAATTTGTCAACTATGCTTCTAAAGTTTTGAATATTGTATGGTTGTACATGTGAAAGCAAATATTCTTGGGCTACTTTAAGTGTTTTTAAAGCACTATTGCATAATTGAAATTTTTGGTTATTTGTGCTTACTATTTGGGGATAATTTGTTCCATGTTGGTGCATAACTTATATATTTGTGCTGTTTAGTGCCATAACTTTTTATGGGTTTATTTGCACATTATTAGAAAATTATAAATGTTTTTGTTCCAAATTATTGGAAAGTTTTAAATGTTCATGAACATAAGATTTTGTTTATAATAACATAAGGTCTTAGGAATACTCCGCAGCGCCTTAAGATATAAACAAGTGATCTTAGGTTTTGATCACATAAAGATTAAAGTCATAAAATGCACTATTACTATAGGTGTCTATCGTGCATTAAGGAATTATCATGAACATCTAGTAATTAAATTTTGACAAAAAGAAAATCACATTGTCTTTGAATATCCACAACATCCTATGACTTGTCGATATTTGCATTTAGTGATCATGTAAAGGTTA
Organism: Hydrangea macrophylla; assembly: GCA_033977485.1. Taxonomy (NCBI): domain Eukaryota; kingdom Viridiplantae; phylum Streptophyta; class Magnoliopsida; order Cornales; family Hydrangeaceae; genus Hydrangea; species Hydrangea macrophylla. Next base: position 15,678,367 of record CM066986.1, on the reverse strand, counting down.
AAATTATCTTTGTGTCTATTAAAGTTATCCTAAATATGAACATAAGGTCTCGTTCATTATAATGAATTAGGCCATCATAAGGATATCACATGTTTTATGAATAGCCACAGCATCTTGAAATGTGTTGGTATGTGATTTTTAAGAAATGTTGATCACATTAAGTCGCATGGCATATTTTTAAGGCTTATTTGGACACGAACACAAGTATTGGTTCATGGTGTTAAGTAAATTAGATTAAACTAAAGTTACATCATATGTCTTAGGAGTAGCCACAGCACCTCGAGGCATATTGATGGGTAACCTTTTGATAACATGTTGACGTAAGGGTAAAAGTGTTAAAATGTTATCATTAATCTATACTATTAGATCATGATGACCTTAAAGGACCCATGAATTCTACCATATTAAGAGTAAAAACATCATGTTTTCATAAGAGTAGCCACAACATCTTACGTCATCATGATGTGTGATATTTTTGTGTGATGATCACATTATGTGTAATAGTTATTGCAATAACATAATGGTATTCCATATTGCAATTAGGTTGTTATAAGTGTTGAACATTTAGAAGTGGATTGAACATTTAGAAGTTTGGATTCCCTAAACCCACAAGTATGGGTTCCTTTCTTCTTTATATCAGAATAATCTACTAGTCTTATTATAAATTAGTAAGTCTAATGCATATTGCAACCTCCACCCACAGGAAGGTTTAGACTTGTTACTGAATTTAACATTGGTCAAATCAGACTAAATTTATCGCTTCATGGCTTGATCAATGTAAGTTCTTGGTTTCTATAGCTATTAATCTCTTATTTGAATGATGAGTTTTCTTAAGCTAAGTGAGTTTGTAGTAATTTAATGTTTGGACAAAATCCTTTAATATTTGGGTGAGTGGGACTCAATTAATTTATTAAGCTGTGTGAAGCTGCATGTATCCACAGAAGTGAGTTCCATGTAAGTATAGAATGCCTACAAACAGTGGGAGCGATGTAATCACTTAAGTTAAATGTTCATGAAGTCATGTCTGAGTGAGAACATTTAATATTTTATCCCACAATACAATGAGTATAGAGCTACATAAAGGTTATAAAGGTAATTTGTTAGTTCTAATAAGGCATTAACAAACACCTTAATAAACTAGCTATTAGGCATGAAGTGCAATAGTTCTAGGACTGTGTTATGATTCTACATTGCTTGATGCTCATCTAAATTATGAATTATTTAGGAGCTACAATTCATATTGCCAATATTATACTTCATTTTTTTCACTTAAAGAAGTTAATGGAAAGTGAACATATATTCATTTAAAACAATAGAATGTGCTCGCTAACAAACAAATTTTGAAAATTATTTTGGGCTTGAAACATTTTTGGAAATTTGGTTTCTTTCCAAATTGACAATTTTGCATTTTGTGCTGCCTTTTTAAGTCCAAAATCGTTTTTCTATCACAAATTTTGGGATCTTTGTCACTAATTTACATTACATTGGATCCTATCTTTAAATGATTTTTTTTCTAAAATTGTAAGATGATATTGGCACAAAGGTAGAATGATTGATGAGTTCACCTCCACACCGTGGGATTGGAGATTGGAACAATCTCCTTGAAGGAAATCAAGAGGTTTGTTAACGATGGAGTCTTGAAAGCTTTTTGAATTTCTTCCCACTTTGGTACTTGTGCTTGTGCAATCTGCATGAAGAAAGGGCAGACCAACAAGTCCAATAAATGTATAAGTAGGAGCTACGAAAATCTTGGAATCATACACATAATATCTGTGAACCATTTCTATCTTTGTCTAAATAGTTAGAGATATTTTTATTTCATTCGACGATCATCCTGGTTTATGTATCTCTACCTCTTTTCGGTAGTTATGAGGTAGTGGATACCTTTAATAGTGTGTAAAAAGGAAGTGACTATAAAGATCTATGGATGGAAATATTTCAGTCGGGACACAGATATAGGACAAAGAGCGGGTCCGTGTGCGAAAAAGGGTATTATTACTTAGTCTACTATGTCTCACAAAATAGGTAACATAAAAGGTGAAGACCATGCCCTTCTGGAATTGGAAAGTAGTATACTTATTAAACATATGATTCTTCCTTAGCCTTGTGGAATATACCTTTAAGGACACAAGTGTAAGTCCTAAAGATAGTTCCATATAAGGTCATTCCTTACATGTCATTTGAGTCAATGTAATGATGGAACCTAGTTTAATTCAGTTATCCATAAAGACTTGTCCTGTTAATCCACAAACTAAAGTAATTCGGCCCCAAATGCAGTTAATGGACATTCTATTAGCTATAGGGTAAGCTCTTTTTGCACACCTAGAATTGTTGATATTAATAATGCTAAATTTACTAAAGATGTTGACTTTATTGGGAGGATCATGAGATTTAGATGCTATACTCATGAATAAAGATGAATTGTTAATCAATTCAAGAGCCACCATACAGGAAAGTCAACATATGGCCTACATCTTATAAATTTAAGCATTTTTGTTGATTTCTTTGTATGCATAATAAAGTTAGACTTTGATGTCAGACTTTACACTGATCTCATCTAGTTTTCTATGCCATGACTAAGGAAACTTCTAAATATTTGGTATGATGTCATCTAGAAGGCATCATCTACCATTGCACCTTATATCTGGTTTATTTAAAGGGCTTATTTAGAAATTCATGGCAATGTTGGCTCTTTTAGAGCTACATCAAGCGAAAGCAGATGAGATCTTAAGGGAAAAGTTTACAAAAGGAAGTTGTAATTTTGTTCTAATAAATATGTCCTTCAGTTTGCTACCTAATTACGTCCCTATATGGATCTCTTCAATGGTATTTAAGGTTTCACAACTTCATAAAGTTTGACAAGCAGATGTTGTGAATACTTGTATATACTTTGAGGTTAGTGGGAGTACTTAGATATAGATAACATTTTATAGGCAACCACTGATTTAAATTTGCTACATCAATCACTTATTTTCTTAAGTCTTTGAAATGAAGGATTTTGGTGAAATCACCCGTGTCATTGGCCATAGAGATCTCATGGAGACATGTCTGAAAGGATGTTAGGATTGTCTTGTAAGCCTTACATTAAAGGGTTTTAGAGAAACTCAACATAAATGTAGTACCTATCTTTAAGTTTGGAAGGTACTTATAAGGACGAAGGACAATAAGCTTTGAAGGTACTTCACAGGTTTATGGTTAAGGCTATATTTATCACAGGGTTCGGGTATTGTTTTGATACCCAAGCCAGTAAGCATATAATGTGATAATTTGGTTACAGTACTAATTAGTGAAATGGAAGCCAATACAAGCATATTGACATAAAGTATCTTGCTATTATAGAGTGAGATAAGAAGCAAGATGTCATCATTGAGCATACTAGTTCAGATCTGATGATTGCAGATCCCATGACAAAAGGGGCTCTTGATTAAGATACATTGGATACATATAGAGCACATGGGATTATTTAGCTCGTTTTATGCTTGATTTAGTTTTGTTTATTGACAATTTGTGTCTCACTAATAAAGGCATTGTTTGTTTTGCGCATTTAAGTGTTTCCCTTTATATGAAAGTCTGTTGGGACTTTTGGTCCCACAATGACTTATAGGAAGTCATTCATAAAGAATGTATACCACATAAAGTTATAGAGAGAGTGGTACATTGTGATACACAGAAGGAAGTATTCCTTGACTGGAAAATGACCGCCGATTTATGTATTATGTCTCTCAAATAAAGTGGGTTGTTTTGATTCATGATCATGACTAAGTGCTAACTTATCACCAAGAGGTCATAAAGTGTGTCATGTGTGCCAAGTGGGAGAATGTACGCATATATTATATGGCCCACATATTTTATATTAATAAGATAAATATCATTTAAATATTATATATATTATCAAAATATCCTTGGTGATAAGATATTGTATAACAACACAATATCTATAGTATATATTTGAGTGGTACTTGAGATTTCCCCAGCTTCCTTGATGGTAGAAAATTGTTGTGCATTTAAACACATGGGTAAGGGTCTCGGTCTATCTATAAAAATAAGGCATCTGACAACCATCGTTACAGAATTATATATAGAACGATAGGCTGGAAACCTATATCCAACCTTCACCATATAGTAAACCAAATAGTGTGAGGTTCATGGAGGTTTTTCAATAATCAAGTAGTTTTGTGATCAAGCAGATGTTCATTCTCATCATCCGTGCTATAACCACAAGGTTGAAGGTAAGTTACTTGGAGACTTTACTTTGATTTAATACTTACATTAAATTGATATGGTTTTTCTATTACCAATTGAATCACAATTTCTTTTGGCCAGTCTGCTTCTTGCAAATCATGCAAGTCCCCAAATATTCAAGAACAAAATATGAACCCCGAGATTGATGGTAATCGTGAAGGGAAGTAAATTAACTAGGACAACGAAAATTCTATAATATGAGCATAATGTCTTCGTTCTATCATATGAACTAAAATGAGTACAATATTATGAGACTTGGGTACAATATTATAATGTTTTGGAATCTAAATATATGTGCAATTTTTGGAGACTTGGGTACCTTTGTCTCTCTCTTACACAGTCCATAATCGAGTGAATACAAGTGTGGCAGGGTTTATTACTACATGAAAAAAAAACAGCAATGCTAGGGGCACAAATACTTTCCACAAACACTATACACAAATACTCTATCTCTCTTCTAGGTGGCACTGTGGTATTTAGTAAGAGAGAGAGATAGAGTGTTTGTAAAGTGTTTGTGCCACAAACATTACTCAAAAAAATCATTCCAATTCACAAGCCTATATTCTAATCTAATCCAAACCCATTATATTTGGGATAGGTTAGAGGGTTATGTTCACTCCTACTAAGATACAGTCTGTCTTGCTTTTTCTTTTTCTTTTTTTTTTTTTCTTTTTTTTGGTAATTAATTTTATCTTTTGTTAACAAACCTTTTCGATGTTTTTAAATTATTCTTCTTTATAATAACATTAACTATTATTTTACAACTTATCAGAAATACAATGTGCGCGCGCATCGCGTAGGATACATGCTAATCTATTATATATATCTATTATATATATATATAAAGGCTGAAGCAAAAACTTCCCATTCAGCCTGCCCACATCAGCTCTCTCTAAACAGGCCAAAAATCCTACATGGCAAACAACAAAACCCTCATCTCATCTCCTCCTCTCCTCTCTCTCTCTCTCTCTCTCTCTCTCTCCCTCTTTAATTCAGATCATGTTCAGTATATTCTGCCTCTCTTGAATGTTACGCCTCTTTCATCTTCCCAATGAGTAATATGAGAGATGGAAACTCTATAGTCTCTGACTCTTCCCCTGGACACCCGTTTCTATATACCTTATCTCCTCTCCACCAGAGCCACCACACGGCCATATCGGAACCAACACACTCACTAGCACCACCTCCGGTCATGCATGCCGCCGCTACTCCACAGCACCGACGACCAGCGCCGCCCCCTTCCACTGTCGGCCATAGTTCCATCCAAAGGTACTGTCGATCTCTTCCTCTCCGGCTCTCTCTATCTCTCTGTCTCTCTATACTGACAAATGATTTTTTGGATGAGGATCTTCATTAGATTCCAAGTTGTGTGAAATCTTGATTTTGGGTATGGGTCTTCAAATCAATTTTATTATGTTGATTTCACTTTCTTATTAGTTTCTGCAGTGATTGCATGGGAAATTAAAAGAAACGAAATTAGAGAATATTAGAAGTGGGTACCAACAAAAACGAAAAATGGGTACCAAATTTCTTAGTTTATTCCCGTTTGTTTCTTGAGAAAATAAAGAAATTTGGAGCTCAAATATCGCATTTTACCAACATTAATGGACTAAAACATAGAGTAAAACAAAAATTGATTTTCCCTTTTCTTTGTTTTAGCTAATGAGTGTCTGTGCAAATGAAAAGAGGGAATTAGAGAGAAATTAGGAAGTGGGTTAACAAGGAATGAAGGAGCTGCCGGAGTGAGGAAACCGGTGGGAAGTGGGTTCTAACTTTCCGGCGGAGAAATGGACAGCGGTGGCCTGTTCGAGCATCAGCATTTTTGGGTTGTCTGAGGTGAGATCTGCGAAAGCAAAGAGATGACACTTTGTGGTTCTTATTTTTCGGATGATGCGTGTTTTGGTTTGTTCTAACTTTGATGCGTGTTTTGGTTTGTTCTAACTTCCACACTCTCACTTTTTCTTTTTGTAATTTCATTATAATTCATATATATATAGTCTATATATATATTTGTGGGTATTATAATTTCTTTCCTAAGACAAAGAAAAACAACAAAAAAAGAATTTGACAGAAGAATATTCCATAAAATGTTATAATTTCTTTTCTTAGCTTGCCCTCAAAATTCCCAGGAATATATCTAATGAATTCATGGACTGCGTCTCTGCGATCTATGATTCAGGTATTCGTGTGGACTGCAATTGGCGGCTCTTCGAGGTATTTCTCCGACTAAACTTATTCATTCATTGGTAGAATTTATTAGATGGCCTACATTTTGCGCTCCTAGAAGGTTATTCCTACTTCTTCCTCTCTACCATCTCTGATTATTCTTCACCAAATTTTTTACTGATTTCCCAAGTTGGACTGATTTTGTATTAGGTTATTAAGAATACATGTTGCTGTAATTTCCACAGTTTATTGCTATTGTGTTGTTTAACTATGGTTGAAGAGAAATGAAATATTTACAAGAAAGAATGAAATTAATGATTAGGATTATGTTGATGCAATAAATATGGGTTAGTCATATAATTTTAGAACTACATAGAAACCTATTCCATGTAAGCTATACTATGTCGGGTTTGGTTGATGTGAAAATCTAGCTTCCTATTAGGTTTTTTTCCCCCTGCATAAATCTCTTCTCACAGTAGACAATAAAAAGAAGACTGGACCACAAGTTTGTCTCTGAAACTTTAAATGTATAAGAAGCCTTCCCTCAATAGCACTCCTCCCACCGGGCACCATGTAAAGTTATATACATAATGAAATATGAATACTTATACAGTTATACCCTTCTCTTTCCCCTTTTTCCTGGGTCATATGGCCTAAAAATAAAAACTCCTACCTTTTGGAGTAGTGAAGCAAACATATATATGTTGGATAAATGAATCCAAAACGAATGCAACCCAATTTGAAACAAGTCAAACAACTGAACAAGTAGTAGTAAGAAGATGAAATTAGCGAATAAATTTAGGACAACTCACAGCGACACAGATTTGTTCCTTCCTTCAAATATAGTATTCCATCTGTCCTGTCATATCAAATAGTAACATTTTTTATTCCTTCCTTGCTTTAATTTCTTCTGCGTCCAATCTTAGAGCCAATTTAACTTCAACTAAGGGTTAAGTACAACTAACAGAAGGGATTTTTTTGAAAGCGACTGTAGGGATTTTAACTACTACTGAAATACAAAGCTAAAGAAAAGTCATTAATTGCAATTTAACCTGTATCATAAATAATCATTCATCTGATGCATTAATTCATTTGCCCCTACAACATCATAGATTCTTTTTGCTTCATGAACTTAGTGAAAGCAAAATGATAACAAGGAGAAAAATAATGTACTAGATATACTCATCAACTTATTATTTTGCAGCAAGATAGTATAATCATTTTCGGTGCAACTCTCAGAATTAGATCAGGCACTGCCTCCTCCTCTTCTCCTTCTCTCCCACTGTGGAAATTGAAACGCCTCTCTTCTCTCTGCCACAACTATGTGCATTAAAGACCATCAGTCGGTCTCCCTCTCTCTATGTGCTTAATCCGTCTCCCTCCTGTGTGTATATACATGTATCGCTTGAAACTTCTATACCCAATCACCCTCTATTCCAATCCCTACTCAGTCGGTAAGGTACTAAGTTTGCCTTCCTTTTTTGCTACTAATTACTCCTTATCTAATTCATTGATTTATTACATATAACTGATTGAGGGTTTGCAAATTTGGATTCAGGTATTCGTTTGTTGGACCTTCGATTCTAGGTATTCCCAGATAGTATTTTCAGTCTTTGATTGAGTTTTTTCCCCACCCTTTCACCCTGCTCTACCAACATATTATCTACCACAATTAACAACTTTCTCTAAGTCTTCTTGAAAAGATCAAGTGCACATTGATGCTATATGCATATACTCTATGTTTGTGCATTTTGAGAATTACACTCCACTGTCCACCTTTATAACATATATGTTCTCCATTTGATTTTAATTCACTTTTGATAGATTAATTGAGGGGTACACTAGACAAGTCTTTCTTAGTTTTGTTTTGTTTTGTTTTGTTTTTTTTTTTGTTTTTTTTTTTTAACAGATATGTAGTTATTGGCTTGGTTGAAACAAAGGTGTTCACTTTGCCTTCATTGCAAAGCTTTTCAAATTTAGCTCTCTTACACAAGAAAATAAAGTGGTTGCTTCTTTCTTGCTTTCCTTTCTTTTTTGAAAAAAAAAAAAAGAGATATATGGTTATAGCTAAAGACCCATACAATCTTTTCATCTTTGTGGACAGGTAAAGAGAGCAAACAAAAAGTTTATGTTCCATTGTTGTTGAATTGGGTAAGTACTTTTTCTCATGTTCTTTTCGGTGAAAGAAATTTACGGGTACCTTTACAAGATATTCAGCTCTAAACAAATATCACATATTAGAAAGAATTCTGTCTAAAATTTGGATATTTATTATTTGAATTGAAGGGGTGGACATTTGTTTTTTGGTAGAGGATCATTATATGGTACTGAAGGCGTTCTATTTTCTTAGAAAAGCAGTTCATAAAAAAATGGTAAATTGTAAAATTACAAGCTTCAATTGTTTGTTTGGATTTGTTGATTACAATAGTCGTAATTTGAACAAAAGGTAATGATTCGTTAGGAAATACATTTTTTTTTTTTATATGTTTCTAATATCGTAAAAATTGGTTGTTGTTCTTTGTTATGGACTTTGTCCTCTATTGTAAGTTTGGCTTAAGAGTAATCAAATTTGATGATGTTAAAAAAAGAAGAAGCTAAATTACACATGGTGAAAACATTTGATTTTATATGGAAATCCAAATGACCCTTCAAGCTTTTGCTATAATATACTAGCCATTGTATGGCTATAAATTCAGCTCATTAGAAACCATCTACAGTTGCTTGTAATGTTACCCTGATGGTTAGTGTCTTCAAGTCATGTATTGCTTATGGTTTTTATAGAAAAAACCATGAAAAGAAGATTCAAATGCTTGTCTTGCTATATAAAATCTGTCTACTTTTTGGAAAATATTAAATCTATTCTCATTAGATTTACAGAATATCATAAATTTAATTTTTTGTGTCGGACAGGACATTAATTTCCCTGATTCTTTTGATCATGGATTATGAATTGTATTAGCAATTAGCAAAAGAGTTTTTTAAGACATTTGACCCAACATCATATGGTAAGTTTCTCCAGCATTTGGTGTAATAAGCACATTTAAAACAGTAGTTTAGAGAAGTTAATTGTGTAAGGAATGCAAAATGTGACATTTTCATTGCCTTTTACAGTGCAATTGGAGTTCTCAGAGGTAATATTTTTCAACTTTCATGGTTCTTTGTTTACTTTATTTGAAAGATTTGGTCTGTTTGGGTATTTTGTGGTAGATAGTTTTGAGTTTTTTTTTTGGATTTTGGAGTTTTGAATTGTGGGTGAATATTTGGGACTGCTTTTTTTGTTTGTGTGATTGTGTTACTTTTATTTTTCCTATTGAAGTACGTGTCTGCCATGCTACCTTTTATTTGGATATGCTATTCTGATTTCAAAGTCCTCTTTTTCGGTTAAGATTTGATCTTTTCATGTTCTCTATCATTCTTGATTTCTGCAATCGTCCAAAATCACTGTGAAAGATTGGCCTTTGGGTTCCAACTTGCAATCCAACAACCCATTTGAACTCATCTTGATAGCTTCAGCCACCCTGCAAAAAACATTGTTTCGTGATTTCTTTCCTAGACAATTTTCCAAATTTTCTCTTCTGGGTTTGGGGGCTCTTGAAATTTGTCACAAATTAAAAATATGTTCACTGTTTTCTCATGGATTGATAGTCTTCTCAAGTTAAATCTTAGTGTTCAATATTTTGTTATTACTTAACCGTGGCTAAGGCTCTCAGCTAATACTTTGTGTGATATGTTTAGGTCTCTGTTCAATTGCTGAAACATCAAGATCTCCAAATGCATTACCTTTTTGGAAGCTGGAAAGCTCAAGGTGTTTTAGTTTTTTTTTTTTTTTTTGGCTGGTTACAAAGTGTTTTACTATGTGATACTTCAATATCAATTTGAGTTGTCTTATTTTTGCGTGATCATTAGTTTCCGCCGTCATGCTATTGAATTGTTCTAACCTTAGTTGTAAGCAACCACCACGAAGTTGAGAGTTTTTGTAATGTTGAGAGTGTAATTGGCGGGAGTTCATCACTTGTACTTACTACCGCATCATCTTGCCTAATTTTCTTTTATAAAATGTGTGTTCTTGAAGTGTATGTGGTTAATCCCATTTTTCATTTTCTGAGTAAGCTCCAGCAACCAGTTTGTTATGTCATTTGATTAGTTATGTGCCATATGGTCCCAAAAAGAAAAGAAAACAAGAAAAAGGTTATGTACCCTATGTTTAATTTCGTACGTTAATGGCACGAGTTGATGAAGTTCTAAATGCCTATTTAGTTCATTTCTTATCTTGTGTATTTGAAGACTCTACCTACGAGCACTCCTACTTGATTTTCATTTGTAACTATAACAATAATAGTTAGTAACTTTTATGCTTTTATCTTTAGCTATCCTTTTACCAAAGAGCAATGCTATGCGTCCCAAATTTGCATCTTAAATGTGGCCCCTCTACACACGTGGTAGTGCGTTCACCTGATTTTCATTGAAGGATGTTGAAGTGGGTCCACTTATTGAAAGTAGTTTCACTATTACATGTGTTGGGAATTACATTTGGGATACAAAATCTAAAAAGCGTAGCATTTACTCTCTAACAAAACTAAGTATGATATGAGAAAAATCTAAAACTAAGTTTGCATAATCACAAGTATTAGTCTTTAAGTCTTTTTACCACTAGGTTCATATAACGTGCAACGCCCGTGCATTGCACGGGTTATCGACTAGTTACTTATAAAGTCGAAGTTTGGGTCACTACATCCAGTGTCACTTCATTTAAGAACTTATTCTTCCAATCTATTTCAAATCTAGATTCTTTCATTTCTTAAACATGAAGGGATTTTGTGAAATTAGATCTTTCTTTCTCAAATTTTCTTATTCAAATCACCATTGGAGAGAGATCGTTCACATAGGGACTCTCATAGAATGTTGAAAAGTATTCCATCTTTTAAACATATGGACTTTTTTTTTCCATTAATGTTGAAAAGTATTCCATCTTCACAATATTTAGAAAAGTTGGAAGGGAATTCCAACAAAGAATCTAACTTTTCAAAACCAAAAATGGTTAGAACATGAAAACATTGGGTCAGAAATCAATATACACTGGAAAACATGAAAATAAATTCGCGGACGAGTTCTATGCTGTCACACTCTGAATTTTGGACAATCAATTTCAATTAAGAGCTTGTATCCGAACTGATATTCGCCAACCAAAAGTCGAGTTGACAAACTCTTACACATGCTCCAAGAAAATTATAAAAAATGGAATTAGATTTTAATTTTAAATTGAACCCATGGCCTTTCTATTTCATAATATCAATTACTAAACTGTTTTATTTCCAAAACATTCATTTCATTATAAAAGAAATAAAGTTCTATTACACTTGTTATATCATTTCGATTTAAAAAAAGAAATGCTACTTTCATTAAGTAAAACTCTCTTTACAGAGTTAAGCGGAAAGAAAAAAAATTAGAAAAAAAATATATACATCAATTGGTCAGAGTAACTACAACGTTCCCAATACCCAATATACAATCCTTATTACAAAAATACAATAGGGCCCACAATGCAAGAAACAAAATTGAATAAGTTACAACTAATGCAAAGTACAATACTACACAACTGCAACTCCAAGACATCAATAGCTCCACAGAAAATTCCCTAATACTAAACCTGCATAAATACATTCGAGTACGTTTCATATAGAAACGCCCCCGAATGCATAACACACTCGGGTCAGTCACATGACTGGTATGATTTAAATAAAACACAAGTCTTAGGGATCCAACTTGAACTCGTAGACTACAAACCACACTACAACATTCTTGGGCCAAGACAGGTAGTTCCACACACATATTTGGACAGTAGAGTAGTTTCCATTTATGTGGTGGCAAGTAGTTTCTTGCCCGAATTAAAACAACTAAATGCTTACCTTTTTTAACTATGGTAGGCCAATACCTGCAAACCATTAGTTGGCCTACTATCCTGTACAAATGGAAATTAACATAAAAATAGAAAACCAACAACAAGGTGCTATTAATTAAAATGAATTTATCTCCAACAAAGAGCTGGAATTAGACAAAACTTAAAACACAAAAAATGTCCAGAATAAAATATCCAAGAAAAACGTCCATCAAATTTCTAAGGAAAGACTCGCATCCCTGTTCATTATTTCTAAATAAATAATTAAAAAATTAATTAAGAAACTTTAGCTCTTAGAAAGACGACGTTCAGCAGATTCTAAAAATCAATGAAAATAGAGTTAAGATGACATTTTTATGAAAAGTGTAAAACACGGAAGTTATTCTGATCGTCGTTTTACTTTAATTTAGGCGAAACGGCCATAAACTATGAATCTAAGTATCCAAAGTATTCAGTTTACAAATCTGGTCCAATTTATTATCAAAATACTATGTTCCAAAAAATGATACGTTACGCATAGAAGGCTATGTTTTAAGCTAACGTATACACGCAAAAGTTGCTTGAATGATGATTACTAAGCATCTATTAATTTTTAGGATTCGACTACAATAAGATATAATGAATTACAGTACAACGTATAGCCGCAAATTTAAACACCACAAGTATTTTATTTAATTACACCTTATGTTCACCACCTTGGCCACCCATCCCTGGTTCAGCCTACACATATATCCCATGTGTCTCTTAACATAATACTAACTCCCACTCCAGTCCCCACTCCCATGGGGTATTACAAGGATTTGAGTATACACCGAAAGGCTAGTCCTTATGTTCTTGACGTCAATAAACAATGTCTAAATACACATGAAATAGACCAACAAGCCGGGCATAAGGCTTAAAATAATGAATAGACACCTCATCCACGTAGTCACCATCTAATCACACAAGGACAGGTCATTCATGAAGTCTTTGCCTAAACACATAAGGAGCAGTGGTGAACACTAAAGGATTTCCTAATATTAACTTCTATTAGAAAAATCAACACACAGATGGTCTCACATTCACAAATTCACGAAACGAAACATTAGATGAGAATGATTACATCTCAACGTAATTCCACGTTTTATCATAATATCAAATACGAGTTCATACTGAAACATAAACTGACTTAAGACGAACAACACATTTTAATCTTATATAACTGCTACTGTAAATTAAATTTACAGCCCAAATGGTGCAGAATCAGGAAAAACTGAAAACATGAAAAGTGTGCAGAATCACGCTTTACATAAACTCTGTGGATAGAATGTTAAAATTTTAAGCAACGATTTTATAGGATTTTTCTAAAGTTTAAATGACTGCTAGAAATAATAAAAATAAATAAATTTTGCATAAACTCCGAATTTATTCTCTTTTCAATCACTAAGCTATTTCAACGAGTTTACATACGAATTTATCAAAGTATGAACGTAATAATTATAAATTTACCAAGATTATGATCATGAAGTCACACGAGGAACAAGATTTATATTCGACTTATCATGACATATGATGTAGAGAATTAAATACCAAACAACAATGTGCAAGGATTCAATTTACTCGTATATACATATATACACACTATTTGCTGTAGTTTTACGCGAGCATGCTAGAACCAAAAAATGGTTCGAGTGTGCAAACTAGTTTCCTAAATGGCTTGTGTGAGTGATACACAAGGCTTTGAAAATCTAACTTCTAATAGGTGATTGTGAAAGGTGAGTAGGAAAGTACCCTCACCTAAGGTCCACAAGTCTAGTGATGATGAACTTACCAGGTGAATAACCACAAACAAGTAAAGAAAACAAGTATTTTATTAAGCAAGTTTGGAAAATAACCACAAAAGAACTAAGAACAAGATTAGAATAGGCTCTGATTGTTCAAAAAAGATTGAAAATAGTAAAGAACATAACCAGAGGAACAAACCTATTACTATGGATGCTGAGAGCTTAAGAACGCAATGTTGAGTGCTTTGAATGTTGTTGAATGCTTTTTGGATGTAGTTTGAGTGCTTTTTTTTTAGAGTAACGCATAATATTTTGCATGTAGGCCTTCTCCTATATTTATAGGAGCCATGGAAGAATTTAATTATGGTAAAAACTCCTTAAATTATGCCTCAAACAGGGTAAGAATGCCCAGACTCCTTCCATATCTTAACTCTTTCCTTTCTTCACCCAAATTTGAATCAATACCAAAATCTTGGGATTAGCCTTCTGTATCCAGCTGGATTTGACTATTGTTTACTTCTCAGACACTAATTCTTCCCCAATCATAGCCTTAATGTACAAGGAAACAAGCTACACCCTTCTACTATCTCTCCTGTAATCGGGCTTGCTCAGTTGCCCTCCAGATTTTAATATTCAGCCCGATGACAGTGATGTGAACGTCCGTGTCCATTCGGTCTCCTATTGCTTCCATTCTACCAGACTTCCTGTTTAGGTGTAATACTGAGCCCGGTGACGGCAATATGTATGCCTCCAACCAATCGGGCTTTACACTCTCATCCTCTGTGACTGGGTAAATGCCTTGGCCGTTATTCATTTTCCCGTTTTTCATTCTCCCCATTTTTTGAGCCCAATGGCCTGTACTGGATCCCATATGGGCAGTGGGTCACCCTGTCCTTTTCCTTATCAAATACCAAAACCTCAGTAACAATTACCCCCCAAAAGGTCATGTCTGACGTCTAACATTGATTGATGTGACCTTTTGAATTTCAAAAATTGATACAAGTCCTTCACGTAGGGATTGGTGGTTCTCGAGAAGTGCGTCGGTCATTTCTTATTTAATGCCCAACGCATATATATGAGATGGTTGTAAAAGGCTTCATTTTCCCAAACCTTCATCTCCTCTACTTCTCTCTCGAAAAGCCATCTTTTCTGGCGATCCCTCTTCAACACTTTTTTCCTTATTATGGCTCCAAAACAGCTCCGATAGCACCATCCAAGGCCAAGATATCATTTCTGGATGCTCCTCCTCCACAAAATCGATACAGAGAGGTTCATCAACTAGCCAAGAACAATACTTCTGACATTTCTTCTGACTGTTTTACCAACTACAGTACTTCTGACGGCTCTTTGGCGGCGCCTTGTCTTGGTACAGTGTTTCATGGTGATCCTCCCGCTGCCTTCAACTCTTATTTCTTACTGGTGGCCAACAAGCTATTCATCAGCTTCCAACCCACTGAACAAGGTATGGATTGCAACCCATCTGATCAGGGGTTGGTCTATTCTTGCTATAGATTAGGACTAGTTGTTAATGAAGGTTTCAACTTCTAAGGCCGAATTCAAGAAATGTACAAGCATTTACGATGTCATTATGCTTAGTCGGTCTAAACTAGAGATAGACCAATCACAACCCTTCTATTTTGGTTAGCATCCTATAACGGGTTCCTTTCTTTTGTGGTCCAATGGGACCAACCATCAATGATGTTAGCTGATTGCTCGGGCTCCACTCTGATGGACCGGAAGTCATGCCCGGCCTTGACGTACGTGTGGCCAGTTTTGCCTATCCTCAACATGAATCCATTAAGGACGGGGCCATCTCTTACAAACATATCATGGCCTATCAAAGTTTCTTGGCTACTTCTATGGGCAAGGAAGGTACAAACGTGTCCTATGTTGAGCACACAGTATTCCTCATCTACTGGCTAAATAGGTACCTTTTTTGTTCGGCCAGTCAGGCCATAACAAAAGATTACACCACTTAAGCCTTAACCTTAGCTTCTGGTAAACCCTTAGCCTTAGCCATTCTCGCATGGGCACACCTAGTCTAAGGTGTGACTGACTTTGTTCACTCAGGCTTTAGTTCTAGAGGAAGCCCGATCTGGATCCTCCAACTCTGGTTATACTCATACTTTCTAGAATTTTAGCCCACCGCACGTTAACTGGCTACTATTCCTATTTTGGTTGTCTACTATGTGGACATTGTTCCTTCCTCTCACTCCTTTGAGGAGTGTTTTACCTTTTTTATGAAAGGTGCTCCACTCGGACTCCTTCTCTTTTTACTCCCTTCTTCTCTCTCCAATTCTACTCATTTCTTTAACTCTCCAATAATCCTATCAACTAGGGCCCGGGCACCCAAATCACCTATAATGAAATCTTCTATAGCTACTTAGAGGCTAGAGACATCATCTTCAGCCCGAGTATCCCTCAAAGAAACAATAAGTGTGGAGCGGAGTATTACTTTGCCCCTCTTTTTGCCCATCAATTCGGGCTATTCCAGTTGGTTATTATTCCACCGTCCATTACCAAACATGGACTGGGTAGAGCGGGGCCTGATTGTGAATGATGAGCAAGTGAAGAAAATAAAAGATTAATCACATAGGTTGAAAGTGACATTTACCTTCAAGTCATTCTCGGCCCCACCAGTTGCTTCAGAAGAGTTTGAGAAGTGGTGGTCTAATCAGACCACCTAGATATTCAAGAGTACTGCTTCTGAGATGCTTTTTCAATTCACTGTGTCATCAACCATCAAGGCCGATGAACCTACTATTTCCCCGATGGTAGCCTGCAAGAAACAAGCATCAAAGAGACTAACTCCCAAGAAGGCGGTGGACAAAGGACCGGTCAAGAAGAAAAAAACTACTACTCCATCTACTCAAGTACTCTCTGCCTCCCTATCCTTTTTTTTTTGCTGTCCAATCCATCTTATTCTTTATTCTAACAACCTTAAGTTTCATTTTAGCTGGCATGACTCCTTCGGATGGAGACGAGGATGCTGACCCTACTAGAATATAACAGAATATGTAGTTCTTTTCTCCAACAGTGAAGATGTACCTGAAGATGAGCCCCTAAGAACTGAGGATGAAATAAACCAAATGGCTCTGTAAACCTTCGAGTGGGCTGATGGTGATGATCCGACCGATCCAACTGATTCCAAAATTTCCACTAAATCGGCCCCTCAATGAGTAGAAGACATCATTACGGTCGATCCCCAGCCCTCCATTATCATCAGAGAATCGGCCCCTGGTACTGAAGATCAATCTCAAGTTTTTGATCCCACTATTGAAGAAAACCTTTAGCCTATTGATAGTACAGGTACTGAAGCTTCTATGGAGGAAACCGTAACTCCTCTGGGGTCATATAAACAAATGGTCTTGGCTCCAATCCCACAGTTGGGTATTGAGGCCATTACTTCTAGCTCTTCCACCATCGCTTCACAAGATGTTCCAGCCACTATTCCAATAACTACTCAGGTACTCTTCTTTCTAGATCAGGCTTGTTGCTTTTATCATTTATGACTACACTAACCCTTGGCCTTGGCTTTCAGTTCTATTGTTCAAGATGTTCCCCTAGGTCTAGAGCCATTTGTGCCTTCTGATAACTTTTTCACTAGGGGCATTCGACTTAGGATCCTTTCAGCCTGAGGTAGCCATACTAACTAGTTTTCATCATTCAAATGACCTAATTCTTGAGTTGGCTAATAAAGAACTTATTAGTCTCCCTCCCTCTGTTGCGATAGATGTTGTCCTGAACTCACTCTTGGCTGACCTTGCTTTATCTGTCAGGAAAATAGCACTTTTAAAAGAAGATCAAGAATAACTCTCGGGGTGTCGAGCCCAATCGCACTCAGCCTCCCTGATTCAAACAAAAGTCGAATCTCATCTTACTGCCAAACAAAAAGTGGTGAATTTTCTAGAGTCGGTGAAGAAGAAATACGAGGAAGGCAAAATAACTTAGGCATGGGTTATTGCTAGAGAAGCTTGGCTTCAAGCTAACATCATTAGCCTCAGAGCAAAGTTGGAAAACTAGAGGCAGAGGCCTTCACTAATGACAATGCATTGACAAAAATTCACACCACTTTAGTTGGGCTTGGTCAAGATGCTCAAAAGTGCAATGATCAACTACAAACCAATCTTCCGACATCCCGTATTTGGTCCCAGAAGCTTCATAAGGCTCACCAAGATCAGACTGGGGCTGAGAAGATTTGGGTAGATTTGAGAGAGAAGCTTAAGAACTTAAAGTTGGCCTCTTCTTTCTTGATATATGTATTTACTTTTAGCTTTAATTATTTTATAACGAAAGATGTACGTAGCACTTATTAATATAAGCATTTTTGATCAATTGAGCTCGTAGTTAATCTGCAATTCATACTCTAACTCAGGACTAAGTCTATATTCCAAATCAATAGTTTCCCATAAAGTAGGTGTAGACACCCCATTTTTTCGACTATCAGATTTAGGAGACCCATAGCTTGGTGGTTCACAATGATCGAAAAAGACTTAAACGGATTCCTGGAAGTTAGTTCCATCTCTCAGAATGCTCAGAATGACCGAAATGCCCCTGAAAGCCCAGAAGCTCCCAGATTTGGACCAAAAGTTCTGGAAACATGCTATGTCATAAGAAAAGAGATAAAATAAGTTTTTAAGTAAAATCGGATGAAATCGTCAGCTCCCAGAGACCCCCGAAAGTCCCGAAAGTTCCCAGAGAGTCCCCGTTGACCGGTTTGACCAAGGTTTGACCAGGTTTGACCAGAGTTTGACTAGATTTGACCGAAATCGTCCGGATTCACCGGAATCATTCTAAATCATGGGAAAAGTATTAAAACAAGTTTTTAAAAGAAAATCCAGCGAAAACGTCAGCTCTTGGGAACTCCCAGAGATTTCCAGAATTTCCCGGGAATCCCAGGTTTGACCAGTTTGACCAAAATTTGACTTTTGAACCGGGGTACCGAAATAATTTTCAAATATTTTTCATGGATACTAGAGGTCAATAGCTTTCCAACGGTATATCGCATATAATGTTTGGATTTAAAACGAGTTTATTATGAATTTCCGAAGACGAAAAAGATGATCAAATCAGCTTTTATCGCGAATACCACAAAACTTTTCAAAGTGACCTATTCCCGAACTATTTTTTATGTAAAGTAGACTCCATTACCTTTCCAACGGTATATCACAACCTCAATTTGGAGTTTGTACGCATTTTCTGTGAATTTCGGACGAAATAGGGCCTTTTTTGCGAATACCGGAACTGCAGGGGGCCTAAACAGCATTATCTGGACGAAGGAGGAGTAGTGCCGCCGCGGCACTGGCCCACTGCCGCCGTGGCACTGGCCCAGTGCCGCCGCGGCACTCCCCTCCAGAACAGTGTGTTTTTGTAAATAATTTTGGGGTCCCATTTTGATTAATTAAAAACCAAAACGACATAGTTTTATGATTTCAGATGTTTGGAGCCAATGGGAGTACTTTTTAAACCCCAAAATCACCCCAAGTTGGCCTATTTAAACCCCCCATTGCTCTTCATTTTGGGGGAGTCAAATGAAAGCTTAGAAAAAGTTTGGGAGAGAAAGTTATAGAGATAAGGTTAGAATAGAGAGAAAAGAAGCTTCCTTCTTTGATTTTCAAAACAAAAGTGAGTTCTAAACTTTGTTTTCACTTCATTACTTCCATTTATTTCAACATTCAAAACACCCAACCACCATTTTAGTGAGCATTTAAGAGAGTGGAAGCTTCTTCCATGTCCAAAGTCATTACATATGAGTGAAACACCAAACTACAAGTTCTATACATCATGAATATCATCTATTGATTGCTATCTATTTACTTGTTTGCTTATATAATGTTCATCTCTCCTCATCTCATTTCTTTTTGATTTTCTTTATTTACTTACTAGTCCGTCATCATCTAAATGATGACATGAAGTTTGGGGTGAGTGAATCCTTATGGATAGTAGCTCTTGACCTTAAAAACATGTTTGATAGATGATGATCATAACTTCAATACCTCCAAGGTATTCTTGAAGTTATATTCAAAATGAAAATAAATCTCTCCAACAATCTTGGAGGTTCTTGATGATGAGCTTGATGTTGAAATTTCAAGTGGCTATAATCCTCAATGAGTATTGAAAATATGCTTTCAAAGCATCTACTTCAAAACACCTCTTAAAACCCCTCATTTCAATCTCAAGAAAAGAAAACTCTAGTTTTTCCAAAACATTCAAAACAGTGAGTCAAAACAGTGAGTAATCTGAGTTCAAAGATTTTTCTAGAACTCAATACTCAACATATGGATGCAAGGCCACTTGGAAAGTCTTCCTAACGCATTGGAGAACACCCATGATTTTTGGTTTGACTTGGAAATACTTGGAAATGGCCCATTTGGACCCAAACATTCCTTCCAGACATTCTGTTTTTGCTGTCACAGCAGCTAGGTCCACTTCCAACTTCTTTTTCAGAAATCATTTCCAAAAGGGGTGGTCCTAACTTATTTTTCCCTTAAACTTCAATGTCTTAGGGAACGTTCTGTATAAAATGGGCCTCTAGATCATTTGTTTTCATTTTCTAAGATTTTTCAACATTTAAGTCGACAGTACGGACTCTGTTTCTGAGTGACCTCTATTGTTTATATGATTTCTCCCATTCTGTGATAGTTATTAATGATTGGATTTTTGGGTTGTGTTCTAGACACAATAAGGAAGATTTCCATAAAAAATCATGCATTGAAAACATTCCTAACCCCTCTTTTCAATTTCCAAAAGATATAGTTACTGTTCACAGCAAGCACATCTTAACTTTCATTCTTTGGTTTGATGCTTATATGCATTCCAAATTAGTTCATATCTTAGGAAGTAGTTCATACTACATTTGTACATATCCCATGTTGATTTCATTCATCCATTCATACACATTCTAGACTTCCAAGTCATTCTAGGAAGCCATGAACACAAAGAACACTACCACCTTGGCACATTTTAGACACATACATTGCGTCCATGCAAAGATTTGGGGCTTTTGTGACTCCTAATCTAAGAAGATTATAAGGAATGGTCATGATCACACGTTCATGCTTCCCCCGATCTAATCATCCTTTCTCATCCGTCTCGGGGATTGAGAGATCTTCTTTTCTTAAAAGATTAACATGCACCATACTAGCTTGCTAAGCATATTTTGATTTCTTTGATTATTTGTTTCAAGAACAATTCATGTCCCCCTTTAGATTAGGAAGTCTTGATTATTCGATATATGATTAGACGATTTTTCCTAGGTTTATTTGTGTGGTCTTTTCACTTTGCATTGTGTGATATTTGGCTTAGATCTTATGAATGATATCTTATCTTTAGATCTTCCATTTCAAATTTTCTTATGTGATGTAATATGCTATCATAGTATTATTTGTCGAACCAAACATAGTATAAGATGATTATGTTGATGCTAATTGAGGCCCGTCGAAAGACGGGGCGAGTTGAGGGTGTTTTAGTTGCGACAAAGGCTCCTTCCTCTCTCGTACAAAAAACCCCGAGCCAAGTTCTTTGGTTATGAAGGGCCGGTGCCCTTTATCCGTTTGGGTGAGTCAAAATTAGGTTTCTTGGTTCCTTAAAGACCAAGTTGCGACTCTGTATCTGTTTTCAACAGACCTTTCATTTTCTTCCTTTGATCCAAATTAAATTTCAAACAAGTTTCAAAACAAACAAAAAGTGGTGGATTTTCGGGTGTCCACAATCTGGCGACTCTGCTGGGGTCTTTTTTTATTTTAAAACAAAATAATACAGAGGTTTGACTCATAAGAAGCATCCTTAAAATCATCTTTTTACTGTGTTTGGTTTACCGCATTGCACTTCTGCATTTCCCCTCCGACTGTGTCTGAAACGCGGCGCTGACATTGTTCAGGTCTTGCTGTGCCAGGGCACAAGTCACCGTTGATACTGTACCTTCCAAGGTAGATCAAAAAGAGTAAAAACCTCCGTACTGTCTCCCTGACGGTATATTGGAACTCTTGTCAACGGACCCTCTTTTACTAAACCCAGCCTTTGCATATAGATTCCTGTAGAACCTTTCATAGGGCTGTTCAGTTATATTTTCAGATAGGACAATGTGATATAACTGCTATATGCCCTGACGGGATTACCTGCGCGGTGTAGATGCTTATGTGACATAAGGCAGAACCTCTTTCTTATGATCCCCAAGGCAATCACTCACATGTGAATCACATTGAGTTGACCTGCCTAGGCACCATGACAAGGATGTCTGCTCCATGCTCACAAAGATATACACCGCAAACCTTGTTTGTTGGTCCTAAGATATAGGAGTATGAAAACCTGCTAGAAAGTACGATCACTATCACCGTGCTAACCCATTTCTCATAGAAACTCTGTCCAGATATCCCAGATATAACCATATTAACCAGTTTTTCCTAGAAACTCTGTCCAGATATCCCAGATATAACCATATTAACCAGTTTTTCCCAGAAACTCTGTCCAGATATCCCAGATACAACCATATTAACCAGTTTTTCCCAGAAACTCTGTCCAGATATCCCAGATACAACCATATTAACCAGTTTTTCCTAGAAACTCTGTCCAGATATCCCAGATACAACCATATTAACCAATTTTTCCCAGAAACTCTGTCCAGATATCCCAGATATAACCATATTAACCAATTTTTCCCAGAAACTCTGTCTAAATCTTTCCAGATATACTAGTTTCTCCCAGAAACTCTATCCAAATTTCCCAAAAATACCCAAAATACCAGTATCTCCTAGAAGCTCAGTCCAAATCAACCAGAAATCCTTATTTCTCCTAGAAACTCAAATGACTTCTAAAAAAATCTCCGAATCTTCCAAATCCATGTTTCTCCCAGAAACTCTATCCAAAATTCCCGAAGTATCCCGGAAATCCCTGTTATCCCTTGGTGATCATACTGGAAAGTAAGGTTAGCACACTCTGTATGGCTAGGACCTTATTTGTTTAACTGCTATCTGTTAGAAGTAGGGGCATCATATAGATTAGGGCTTGCATCCGCATGCTTGTCTCATGTGCATGCACCATTCTCATCAGTCTGAGCACACTATCTTAGTCAGTCTGTACATAAGTCAGTCCATCTTCCTTAACATCACTGTCATTGTCTCTCTAGTTATCACTATCAGAATCTGATACACTCCTCTCGAATCTATAGGTCATTATAGATTCCCAAAATCAGCCACTGAGATCCCCATCCTAGGTCAGAAGTTCGAACAGTCATTTGGTTAGAATCAGTCCGCCGAGAAAATTCAACATGAATCAGGAAACTTTGGAAGCCAAGGTCACTGAATTAATCAATCAACAGTCAGATCGGCTGACTCAAGTTCTGAAATTTATGGAAGAGTTCCGACAACAACAGCCACAGTACCCACCTGGGTTCCCACCACCACAAAGGTTCATGCCGCCACCACTGCCTGGATTTGGACCGCCTCCCGAGAATAATGGGGAAGAAGAATGGTTTCAAGGGGTCCCACCGCCTGTATATGAGAAAAAGCTCCAAGAGAAAATGGACAAGGTCGACAAGCTTGAGAGCATACTAAGGAAGAGTAAGGGAGTCGACGATTACATGTTAGATCTGGAAGGATTGTTTGAGCCCAACAAGGTCAAGCTACCCAAGAACTTCAAGATGCCTGAAATCGACCGTTTTGATGGAACTGGAAATCCGAAGAGCCACGTGAAGTTTTGTATGAGCATTTTCCAATCAATGGGCTGCACCCATGAGCACATAGCTATGCTGTTCCCTCAAACCCTCCAGAAAGCCGCACTATCCTGGTTCCTAACCCTTGAAACTTCCAAGACCCGAGTTTGGGAAGATGTTGCTAGAACTTTCATTGATCACTACTCCTACAACCAAGAGCTTGATGTCACCATCCGAGATCTGGAAACTACCAGGCAGAATTTTAATGAGTCCTTCGCTGCATTCTTGAGCAAATGGAGGAATAAAGTAGCCCAAATGATCCACAGGCCTGTTGAGAAAGAGCAAGTACGTATGCTGGTCAAGAACCTGCAACCAGTATACCACGAAAAACTATTCTACCAGTCCATCTCAACATTTGAAGAGTTGTTTGAGGTTGGGACTAGAATCGAGGATGCTATCTGTGAAGGCAAGATTAATGGAGCTGGGTCACTGAAAAAGGAGAAGAGACCCCACACCTTTGGTGAAGATCAAGAGAGCCTAGATGTCAATGCCTTAAGCCCATCATCAAGCCAAAATGACTGCAGTAAGAGGCACAAGAAAGGAAACCAAAGAGTCTTCACACCACTTGACATGAGCTTATCCTCCGCTCTCAATCACCTTGTTCAAAAGGGCCACCTTGTACCTTTGGAGCCCGGTAAGCCTCCTAATCACCCACCTCCTGGGTACAATGAATCCAAGCATTGTGATTACCACCAAGACCAAGGCCATGAGACCGACAACTATAAGAGGCTCCGTCATTCAATTCAGGATCTCTTAGATGATGCGTCGCACCCCAATCCAATCCACTACCTCGGTCTCGGCCAACCCTTGACCTATCCGTTTAAATGATCCCCTTCGCTGAGGACCGTGAATGTTGAACCTGTGCCGGTGAAGTGATGGTGTTTGGGACTCTTGCTAGAAAACCAAATGAAGATGCTCTTTAGAAAAAAAAAAGAAATAAAAAGAATAAGTGAGTCACTGTGACATTCCATGTGAGACCAGGTCGAGTCTAGTCGAGTCTGTTGTATGTTTTGTCTAGTCTTATGGTCAAGTCTGTCTGTCATAAAGTTGTTAATGAGTCTGTAATTCTCCTCTACTGATGGAATAAAGTCTCATTTTGCCTAATCTGATGTGCCTAGTCATAGATGCATGAATCGCTGAACTGGAGTGTCACTTTTCAAATTACCATGGATATTACTGTGCTAAAAAATGTAATTTTTTTTTACTCAAACAAAAAATCCTGAAAGGTCAAAGTAAATTTTGCGCTGACACCGATGAAGAGCCGAGAATTGAATAGTCTTACTTTAAGAATTCAAAGATGCTTTTGCTCAAATCTCAAAAAGACACACTCGGAACTGATTTGGGGCTTGCCCAACACCCTTCTCCACCATTTTAAAGCCTTAAGCCCAGTCCAATCAAGAGCCACGCAATCTGTCCGATTGAAAGCAATGCAAACTTAGCCCTTGATGGTAGCCAAACATTTCAGTGAGTTTCATCTCCACTTTAAAAAAAAAAACAAAAAGAAAGAGAGAAAAAGAAAAGAAAAGAAAAGAAAAGAAAAAGCTCGCTAGGTTGAAAACCCGAAAGGGCACCTAGGCAAAAGTTAGAGCTGAAAAAGGTGTTGATTTCCAAAATCTGACCCTAGCCAGTCAAAATGTGGAGAAAATTTTGATGAAACAAATGAGAGAATCATATGCTTCAAGATACATCTTAAGAACGTGCCAAGATCACATTCCAAACGGCACGGAATAGCCACAAATAAATTCCGAGAGCTGATATGCACATTTCGAAATTCTAAGATTGCGATTGAAAGATCTTGCAAGAATCAACTACATGAAAAGCAAAATTGACTGGCCAGGCGAAAGTGAAAAGGATCAATCCTCAAAACAAAAGAAAAAGAAAAAGAAAAGAAAAGAAAAGAAAGGGAGATGGAAACTGAATCCTCCTCTTTAAAGCTACCACAAGTGACCTAAGTTTGAACTTCTTTGACGATTGATTTGAAAAACCCTCAACCAATTTTCTTTCAAGACCTTGCCTTGAACTACGCTCGACCTGATTCCCACTCGGGGATACGTAGGCAACCACATCGGTTCGGTCGATACCATCATAATCAAACCAATTTCTTTCAAGACCTTGCCTTGAACTACCCTCGACCTGATTCCCACTCGGGGATACGTAGGCAACCACAATGGTTCGGTCACCCCACCTACCTAAAAATCAACCCGCTTGTTTCCGACCATGGCCCGAACTACGTTGGACCTAATCCCCACTTGAGGGTACGTAGGCAGACTTTCAAAAAATAAAAAGAAGGATGGCTCGCTAGATTGAAAATCCGAAAGGATGCTTAGGCAAAAATTAGAGCTAAATCCAAAGTGAGCAATAACAAAAGAGAGAAAAGAGCTCGTTAGGTAACCTCACTGGTGCCTAGGCAAAAGTTATGAGCATTTGAGAGATTAAAGTCACGGTCCTTATCTCAAGCCAGAAATCACCTTCCACACTAGGGGCAAACTTTGGCTACTCGCCTCGTTTGCCTAAATTATACTATCTACCCTTCATACAAGGGGCAAACTTCGGTCACCTACCTCGTTTGCCCAAAACCTCCAATGAACCCTCCTCCAAACTAGGGCAAACTTCGGTCATTTACCTTGTTTGCCTATCGATCCCACTTCATGCCCTTCAAACTAGGGGCAAACTTCGTTTGCCACCCGATCCCTAAACACCAATGGTAAGCCTTCAAGTCACAAACACTGTCTTGAACAGATGGAAATGGAGCATCTTTTATTCTATAAGCTAAGGCACTAATTCAAAGCACATCTTGGGAGAAGCAAAGAAATTGATTAGATCGGTAGGGAGGAATTTTCAAAAATAAGATTCACCATCAAAATGATGCCACGTTAAGGTGAGAAGTAAACACAAAAGAAAAATGGTACATCATTAATGACAAGAGCACATTAAGTTTTGGCAAGTCGAGCTTGTTTCATTTCAGTGTCGAATGTGTCATCCTCGTGTGTCGATGTCTGATAGTCGTCGAGTCTGTCGTAGTCTCAAATAAGTGAGTTGACAGTGACTAATAATGAATTTTCCAAATAAAGTTATAATTTTTTTTAGAGTGTTTCAAGGACAATACAAGCAGGAGTACCAAACACTATTACCGCACCAGTCAAGGCGTCAGCATGAGAAGCGTCCAAACTTGGGAAAAATTTCATCCCTTTCCAAACTGTCAAAAGTTGACCATCGTCTTCCTTCATCCATGCAACATAAGTCCATGTGTGGCTATTGATCTTCCTTCCTCCTAGAAATATAAGTCCATGAGTGGCTGTTGGTCATCCTCCTTCATTCATACAACATAAGTCCACGAATGGCTGTTGACGATCTTCCTTCGTGCTAGCAACATAAGTCCACGAATGGCTGTTGATGATCTTCCTTCGTCCTAGCAACATAAGTCCATGAGTGGCTGTTAACTGTCTTCCTTCGCTCATGCAACATAAGTCCATGAGTGGCTGTTGACTATCTTCCTTCGTTCATGCAACATAAGTCCATGAGTGGCAGTTGATGATCTTCTTTCATCCTAGCAACATAAGTCCATGAGTGGCAGTTGATGATCTTCTTTCATCCTAGCAACATAAGTCCATAAGTGGCTGTTGACCATCTTTCTTCGTTCGTGCAACATAAGTCCATGTGTGGCTGTTGATCTTCCTTCCTCCTAGCCACATAAGTCCATGAGTGGCTGTTGATTGTCTTCCTTCGTTCATGCAACATAAGTCCATGAGTGGCTGTTGATGATCTTCTTTTATCCAAGCAATATAAGTCCACGAATGGTTGTTGACGATCTTCCTTCGTCCTAGCAACATAAGTCCATGAGTGTCTGTTGATGATCTTCTTTTGTCCAAGCAACATAAGTCCACGAATGGCTGTTGACGATCTTCCTTTGTCCTAGCAACATAAGCCCATGAGTGGCTGTTGACTGTCTTCCTTCGCTCATGCAACATAAGTCCATGAGTGGTTGTTGACTATCTTCCTTCGTTCATGCAACATAAGTCCATGAGTGGCAGTTGATGATCTTCTTTCATCCTAGCAACATAAGTCCGTAAGTTGCTATTGATTATCACCCTCCATCAGTGTCAAACCACCACAAATCATCTCTGTCACAAATAGAATGATACCTTTACTCCCATTTAAAGGATGTATTTCCTTCTTCCTAGTAGAGTACATTATCCTTTAGCTCCCGAAGGCCCTAACCGGCTCTTTTGGATTGAGCATTACGAGATCTGACCAACCACGAGAGATTCAGAGATGGATCCTGGTTCTAGGTCAAGAATTGAAGAGAGATTCTCAAAAAGTCCATCAGCTCCCGAAGGCCCTAACCGGCTCTTTTGGATTGAGCATTACGAGATCTGACCAACCACAAGAGATTCAGAGATGGATCCTGGTTCTAGGTCAAGAATTAAAGAGAGATTCTCAGAGAGTCCATCAGCTCCCGAAGGCCCTAACCGGCTCTTTT
The DNA here is from genome assembly GCA_033977485.1 of Hydrangea macrophylla. NCBI lineage: Eukaryota > Viridiplantae > Streptophyta > Magnoliopsida > Cornales > Hydrangeaceae > Hydrangea > Hydrangea macrophylla. The sequence continues at coordinate 15,650,111 of CM066986.1, read as the reverse complement.
GGATTGAGCACCGAAAGAGATTCTCCGAGAACCCTACATCATCCCCTAAGGACAGAAACCAAAAGATACCAGCTCCCGGAGGCCCCGACCGACACTCTTGGATTGAGCGCCGAAAGATTTGATCAACCGTGAGAGATTCAGAGATGGGTCCTGGTTCCCGATCAAGAAAAGAGAGATTCTCCGAGAGCCCCATGTCATCCCCCGAGGACAGATACGGAAAGATACTAGCTCCCACTACCCTCAGCAGAAAGTAACAAAGGAGGAACTGACTCCCGAAAATCGGCCGTCAAGAACAATCAGAACATGTCCCGCATCCAGATCTCCTGATTATCAAGAATTTTCTCATCTGTCCATTTTCATAGCTTTATCACAAGATCCCTCAGTCACCTTTGGCTGTCGTCTTCTAAACAAAGCGCATCTGATCCATCTCACTCGTTCCAGAAGTTTACCCCTAGACCCGGAGTCTTCTAAACCTTGATGTCTTTATCTGAGTCATCCACCACCTCACGGTCGCAAACGCTAGCACAACACCAGTCAACTTGGGGTGGCACAGACCCCACATCACCTGATCATACTAGGATCATAACACTAGATATGATAGGACTCATGACACAATTCATATCACATTCATGCATTGCATATCATCCTCATATCATAGCATCCGCATGCCTTGTTGTGCATGTGTGATTTGTTCCTTTGTGCCCTGAACTACGCCCTGGTCTGATTCCCCTTGGGATACGTAGGCAGCTCACGCAGAGCACGACCAGCACTAACCTTAGCCTCGGCATCATCACATCTTTTGCAACATTTTTTTATCCTAAATCTATAGCCTCCAAAAGACTTGTCTCTTCAAAGCTTTGGCACTCGCTTGCGACATTCGTTGCCTCGCAAGTTCATGCCAAAGAGGGGCAAACTGTAGACACCCCATTTTGTCGGCTATCAAATTTAGGAGACCCATAGCTTGGTGGTTCACAATGATCGAAAAAGACTTAAACGGATTCCTAGAAGATAGTTCCATCTCTCAGAATGCTCAGAATGACCGAAATGCCCCTGAAAGCCCAGAAGCTCCCAGATTTGGACCAAAAGTTCTAGAAACATGCTATGTCATAAGAAAAGAGATAAAATAAGTTTTTAAGTAAAATCGGATGAAATCGTCAGCTCCCAAAGACACCCGGAAGTCCCGGAAGTTCCCAAAGAGTCCCCGTTGACCGGTTTGACCAAGGTTTGACCAGGTTTGACCAGAGTTTGACTAGATTTGACCAAAATCGTCCGGATTCACCGAAATCATTCTAAATCATGGGAAAAGTATTAAAACAAGTTTTAAAAGAAAATCCAGCAAAAACGTCAGCTCTTGGGAACTCCCAGAGATTTCCAGAATTTCCCGGGAATCCCAGGTTTGACCAGTTTGACCAAAATTTGACTTTGGAACCGGGGCATCGAAACAATTTTCAAATATTTTTCATGGATACTAGAGGTCAATAGCTTTTCAACGGTATATCGCACATAATGTTTGGATTTAAAACGAGTTTATTATGAATTTCCGAAGACGAAAAAGATGATCAAATCAGCTTTTATCGCGAATACCGCAAAACTTTTCAAAGTGACCTATTCCCGAACTATTTTTTATGTAAAGTAGACTCCATTACCTTTCCAACGGTATATCACAACCTCAATTTGGAGTTCATACGCATTTTCTGTGAATTTCGGATGAAATAGGGCCTTTTTGCGAATACCAGAACTTCAGGGGGCCTAAACAGCATTATCTGGATGAAGGAGGAGTAGTGCCGCCGCGGCACTGGTCCACTGCCGCCGTGGCACTGGTCCAGTGCCGCCGTGGCACTCCCCTCCAGAATAGTGTGTTTTTGTAAATAATTTTGGGGTCCCATTTTGATTAATTAAAAACCAAAACGACATAGTTTTATGATTTCAGATGTTTGGAGCCAATGGGAGTACTTTTTAAACCCCAAAACCACCCCAAGTTGGCCTATTTAAATCCCCCATTGCTCTTCATTTTGGGGGAGTCAAATGAAAGCTTAGAAAAAGTTTGGGAGAGAAAGTTGTAGAGATAAGGTTAGAATAGCGAGAAAAGAAGCTTCCTTCTTTGATTTTCAAAACAAAAGTGAGTTCTAAACTTTGTTTTCACTTCATTACTTCCATTTATTTCAACATTCAAAACACCCAACCACCATTTTAGTGAGCATTTAAGAGAGTGGAAGCTTCTTCCATGTCCAAAGTCATTACATATGAGTGAAACACCAAACTACAAGTTCTATACATCATGAATATCATCTATTGATTGCTATCTATTTACTTGTTTGCTTATATAATGTTCATCTCTCCTCATCTCATTTCTTTTTGATTTTCTTTATTTACTTACTAGTCCGTCATCATCTAAATGATGACATGAAGTTTGGGGTGAGTGAATCCTTATGGATAGTAGCTCTTGACCTTAAAAACATGTTTGATAGATGATGATCATAACTTCAATACCTCCAAGGTATTCTTGAAGTTATATTCAAAATGAAAATAAATCTCTCCAACAATCTTGGAGGTTCTTGATGATGAGCTTGATGTTGACATTTCAAGTGGATATAATCCTCAATGAGTATTGAAAATATGCTTTCAAAGCATCTACTTCAAAACCCCTCTTAAAACCCCTCATTTTAATCTCAAGAAAAGAAAACTCTAGTTTTTCCAAAACTTTCAAAACAGTGATTCAAAACAGTGAGTAATCTGAGTTCAAAGATTTTTCTAGAACTCAATACTCAACATATGGATGCAAGGCCACTTGGAAAGTCTTCCTAACTCATTGGAGAACACCCATGATTTTTGGTTTGACTTGGAAATACTTGGAAATGGCCCATTTGGACCCAAACATTCCTTCTAGACATTCTATTTTTGCTGTCACAGCAGCTAGGTCCACTTCCAACTTCTTTTTCAGAAATCTTTTCCAAAAGGGGTGGTCCTAACTTATTTTTCCATTAAACTTCAATGTCTTGGGGAACTTTCTGTTTAAAATGGGCCTCTAGATCAGTTGTTTTCAGTTTCTAAGAGTTTTCAACATTTCAGTCGACAGTACGGACTCTGTTTTTGAGTGACCTCTATTGTTTGTATGATTTCTCCCATTCTGTGATAGTTATTAAAGATTGGCTTTGTGGGTTGTGTTCTAGACACAATAAGGAAGATCTCCATAAAATATCATGCATTGAAAACATTCCTAACCCCACTTTTCAATTTCCAAAATATATAGTTACTGTTCTGTCCACTATTCACAGCAAGCACATCTTAACTTTCATTCTTTGGTTTGATGCTTATATGCATTCCAAATTAGTTCATATCTTAGGAAGTAGTTCATAATACATTTGTACATATCCCATGTTGATTTCATTCATCCATTCATACACATTCTAGACTTCTAAGTCATTCTAGGAAGCCATAAACACAAAGCACACTACCACCTTGGCACATTTTAGACACATACATTGCATTAATGCAAAGATTTGGGGCTTTTGTGACTCCTAATCTAAGAAGATTTTAAGGAATGGTCATGATCACACGTTCATGCTTCCCCCGATCTAATCATCCTTTCTCATCCATCCCGGGGATTGAGAGATCTTCTTTTCTTAAAAGATTAACATGCATCATACTAGCTTGCTAAGCATATTTTGATTTCTTTGATTATTTATTTCAAGAACAATTCATGTCCCCCTTTAGATTAGGAAGTCTTGATTATTCGATATATGATTAGACGATTTTTCCTAGGTTTATTTGTGTGGTCTTTTCACTTTGCATTGTGTGATATTTGGCTTAGATCTTATGAATGATATCTTATCTTTAGATCTTCCATTTCAAATTTTCTTATGTGATGTAATATACTATCATAGTATTATTTGTCGAACCAAACATAGTATAAGATGATTATGTGGATGCTAGAGGGTGTTTTAGTTGCGACAAAGGCTCCTTCCTCTCTCGTACCAAAACCCCGAGCCAAGTTCTTTGGTTATGAAGGGCCGGTGCCCTTTATCCGTTTGGGTGAGTCAAAATTAGGTTTCTTGGTTCCTTAAAGACCAAGTGGCGACTCTGTATCTGTTTTCAACAGACCTTTCATTTTCTTCCTTTGATCCAGATTAAATTTCAAACAAGTTTCAAAACAAACAAAAAGTGGTGGATTTCCGCGTGTCCACAGTAGGATAATATAACTTCAGATACTGTCCTTTTATCAACCTTTGCATAAACTTCACCATCCATATTGCATTGCCTGTATGCTCTACCTTTCTTCACTTGGTGGACAATAAAGGGCCCTTCCTAGTTAATAGACCATTTACCATAACGATTATCCTTGTCCCCAATAGGTAAGACAACCTTCCAAACCAAGTCTTCTATACAGAAGGACTTCGCTTTTACCCTTTTATCTTATGCTCGAGCAACCCGTAATTTCTGCAGTTTCAATGAATCTAAAGTAGTTAGCCTCATTTTATCAAGCCCTTCTAACTCGGCGATCATTGCTTTTGAATACTCGGCAGGCTTAAGCTGATTTTGCAAAGCCCTCCGAGCTGATAGAGCTGTGACCTCCATAGGCAACATGGCATCATGCCCGTGTGTCAGCATCAATGGTGTGACCCCACTACTAGATCTCTTGGAAGTTTGTAGGCCTAAAGTGCTTCAGATATCAGTTTGTCCCACTCCTAGGGCTCTCTTTGATCATCTTCTCAATAATTCCCTTGAGGATCTTGTTAGATTACTCGGCCTACCCGTTTGCTTGAGCATAATATGGAGTTAGGTTTAAGATGGTGATCCCCCTAATTTCAACAAAAGCCTTGGCCTTAACCCCTATGAACACCAAACCTTGATTGACCATAATAGTCTCTGAGAGGCCAAATTAGTGTATTATGTGTTCTTCTATAAATTTAATCATTATGGCCTGAGTTACCATACTACACGAAATTGCCTCAGCCCATTTTGTAAAGTAATCTATAGCCACTATAATGAAACATTATTGGCCCCGATGACAGTGGAAATACCTTGCCAATTAAATACATGGCCCATCCACGAAATGGCCATGGTTTTATTATGGGTTGTAGCTCCTTGGCTTGCACTCTTTGAATCGGACCATGCTTCTGGTAGGCTTGGCACCCTTTGGCATAGCTAATATAGTTCTTTAAAATGTTTGCCCAATAATAATTGCACCTTCTCAAGAGCCATTTCATTTTTTGCCATCCTAATGAGCTCCACAAATTCCTTCATGGACTTCGGCCATCATCTACATAGCTTGTTTTTTCCCTGAGAGGCCAAATTGGTGTATTATGTGTTCTACTATAAATTTAATCATTATGGCATGAGTTACCATACTGCACAAAATTGCCTCAGCCCATTTTGTAAAGTAATCTATAGCCACTATAATGAAACATTATTAGCCCAATGACAGTGGAAATACCTTGCCAATTAAATCCATGGCCCATCCACGGAATGACCATGGTTTTATTATGGGTTGTAGCTCCTTGGCTTGTACTCTTTGAATCGGACCATGCTTCTGGTAGGCTTGGAATCCTTTGGCATAGCTAATACAGTTCTTTAACATGTTTGCCCAATAATAATTGTACCTTCTCAAGAGCCATTTCATTTTTTTTCCGTCCTAATGAGCTCCACAAATTCCTTCATGGACTTCGGCCATCATCTACATAGCTTGTTTCTTCCCTAGGCACTTTAGTATTACATCATCTTCGATGGGTTTTTTGAACAACTCTCCATCTCACAGTATGAATCGAATAGCAAACAGTATCACCTTTCACTCTACTCTGACATTTGGATGCTTCAAATATTCTATGATGGGGTGCCTTCAGTTGTTGTCATCTATTAGTACAGAAATTATAGCCGTCTACCATCCTCTCCTTGCCACGAATGGTAGTGATTGAACTTATACTATGACAACTTGATCTTCTATTTCCTTCTATGGAGGTGAGGCTGATACTACTTTAGCCAACTTGTCGACCTCAGTGTTCATAGACCGTGCTATGTAACTCACACTTATATCATCAAAAGAGTCCATAAGTTGAGTAGCAATCGAGTGAAATGGGCATAGCTCCCAGCTTTTTATCTATAATTCATTGGATATATGTTCGATGAGCAGACCCGAATCACCTTTTATGTGTACGGATGATGCCTCCATTTCAAGGAGTATCTCTAATTCGATTATCAGTGCTTTATATTCAACCTGATTATTAGTGCACTTGAAATCAAGCCAAAAAGACATTTTTGTCTTTCTATTCTTAGGTGATAAAATGACCACCCCTGCCCCACCACCTTCTGACTTTTTTGAACCATTGAAGACAAGAGTACATGGCATTAAAAAGACATTAATACTTTTGGTGCTAAGATCAAATCATCTAGATCAGTGGGGTCTAGGTGATTAGCCAAAAAATTTGCTATGGCTTGGCCCTTCACCAATTGTTGTGATCGATATTGGATTGTGAATTCCATGAGGGCCAAGGTCTACTTTCTAATTCGGCCTCTCATTATCGATATAGATAGCATGTATTTAATCATATCAGTTTGACAAATAATGTAAGTGGAAATGGGAAGCATATGTTCTTAACTTTTGTGATGAAAAATACAATGCTAAACACAACTTCTAAATCAACGCGTACCACTGCTCAATGGAGTTAAAATCCAACTCAAATAATAAAATTCCTGCTCAGTACCTTGCTCGTTGTCTTAAGCCAACATTCTTCCTATAGAGCAATCAAAAGTTGCTATATATAATTTTAGGCACCTACCATTTTTTGGTGACATCAGAACAGGAGGAGTAGAGAGGTACTACTTTATCCCTTCAAAGGCTTGCTGGTGGTTGTCTTCCCACTTAAACTCTTCATCACTCTTGATTTTGAGCAGTGGGGTCCATACTCGGGTTTTCCCTGCGTAGTTGAGATAAACTTCCTGAGGAGGTTGATCTGTCCGAGTAGTCTCTACAATTCTTTCTTGTTGGCTAGGGGCTTTGCTGCTTTGATAGCCCGAGCCTTATTCTTGTCAATCTATATGCCCTTCTAATGTACTAGAAAGCTAAGGAAGTTCCCTGCTGTCACACCAAACTCATACTTGAGCGGGTTCATCTTTAACTTGTGATCCCACATCCTTTCAAATGCCTTTTTTAGATCCCTTAAGTGATTGGCATTGTCCCCAGACATTACTACCATGTCATCGATATATATATCTCCATGAATCGTCCAATTATGTCATAGAAGATTGAGTTAATTGCTTGCTGATAGGTAGCTCCTGTATTTTTTAGACCGAATGGCATCATGACCCATTCAAAGGTCCTAATTATCCCCAGGCACCAAAAAGTTATCTTAGGGACATCTTCCTCGGCAATGTAGATTTGATTATTGCCCAAATGCCCGTCCATATAGGATAGAATCTTATGTTTGGAGACCGAGTCTATCAACTACTTGGCCATTGGAATTGGGTACTCATCTTTGGGAGTTGCCAGGTTTAAATTTCTGAAATCATTGCATACTTTGAGTTTTCCTTTCTTTTTTACCACTAGAACAATGGTGGAGACTCGTTCTACATACCTGGTAGTCCGTATGAAGCCAGCCCCTAAAAGTCATTCTATTTCTTCCTTAACTTTTAGAGTAACCTCTGGTGACATACACCTAGGTAGTTGCTTGAATGGTCTAAATCCAGGTTTGATTGGTAATCGATGCTCAACCAATTCTTTGGACAAACCTGGCGTCTCATCGTAGTCCCAGGCAAAACAGTCCTTGTACTTCCTTAAGAGGGATATGATCTCAGCCTAAAATTGTGGTTCTAGCATCTGGCTCACATAAGTTGGTATGTTTTTTACCTCATCCCCCAAGTTAACTTCTAGCATAGGATCCTAGACATTGGCCTTTAAGTGATCTAGCTTTGCTATAGCCATTTTTAATTCTTCCATTTAAATCTCTTCTTATTTTGGAAGTTCCTCATCGTCAATGCAGTCGGCCAAGTATGATGTTGATGGTAGAGCCCCCATCAATGAGAATCCTATTTATGGGTACCCCTTCGATGTGTCCATTAACATACAGCAACTTCAGGTGTTGGGACATTTGATACATGCATCTTTTGAAAACAACCTTACGGGCCCTCCTGGTTTTGTCCCTTCTGTTGTCTGCTCCTTCGGCCTTAAGATAGTAATCTTAGACCAGTCGGTCTGTTGGTCAGTGTCGTGCATGTTTTTGCTTGTGGCCTCCACTATCTCTGGTTTGACTATTTTACCATAGTTGCCTCCTTGGTCTGGTCATCTACATCCCCTTTCATGGCCACTAGTTGATCTAGCATGGACATAAAAGACATTGGCAGTGTGAACACCATGTTAGCTGGTAGTTCTTTGGGAATAGTTCCAAATTGAATCATCGAGTCGTCCGAATCTGAAAAATCATCAGCCTCCTCAATATTCTCAGGCTTGCATTGCTCTAAAGACTGCCCCATTCTGAGTTGCTTCTTCAATCGCTTAGAGGCTTGCATTACCCCTTCACCTTTGTTTTTGTCAAACACCATTTCTTCCTCCATCTGATGTTGTTTTGGAGAATCATGCACATAGGGTTGTAGGATTCCTAGAGGATTGTATGCTCCATCTCCCCAGAACTGTCACTCTCTTTTCACTTACCTAGTCCTTAAAAACCTCCTTTTTTGAGACTTGGTATATCTGGGCTGTGCTGGGAATATGGGTGATCAACCCGATGCCACTTTCCTTGTTCTACTCTTGGTGGCAAAACCATCCTTGAGCACAAGTTGGATGACGATACTGTTGACTCCCACTTGATTGGACTGGGAAGGCTCCTATGATAACTTCTCACGATCGACTTTGTTTTCTGATGCCAATCTACAAAGCTGGTGATGGTTTTGGTATCCATTCGGGCCTAGTTTGGCCCTGTTTTGGCTAGGAAAGCCTATCATGGACTGTCTTCTTGGGACTTGGTTTACGATATTCACTTGACCTTGGCCTTTTAATTGAGCCCATTATCTCCCTTTTGACCTCGATATTACACATCGGGCACAAGCCCTATTCAATTAAGTCAAGGTAATGTAGTAGATCGACGATCAGACTGTCAGTGCTCAATATGGCCAATTCAATTTCAGCCTTTTGTTCAGCATTTTTTCTATCTTGATACATCTCCTGAAGTTGATGGTGGATAGTTACCTTTGGGTTGTCAGATGCTGATGTGGCCACCTGCTTTCCATCTCTCTGATTTGGCCTATCCTTTAATGTCTCTGTTAGATCCACCTTTGGTCTAGGCTGTGTTAACTTTAACAGATATGGCGACACCATGTTTGAGCCCTTAATCTGAGGGAAAGGATTAGTATCGATCCCCATAGATTTGTCTGAATACTTGAAGATACCATTTTCCACATTTTCTTGTATGACATTATGAAACACAACACAATTGTTAGTAGAGTGCTTCCATGAGTTATGCCATTTGCAATTCTTTATTTTTTATGTCATTGTAGACACCCCGATTTTGACCAACTATTAAACTTAGGGGGATTTACCTCTAGAGATCAATGATGAATATGTCTCATCGAAATCAAGACTCTTATAAGCAATCTGATTCTCCTTCAAGAAGAATCTCGATCGAAAATTGCCCTTTTCAGCCAAAAAGACCAAAATTCTCATTTACCCGTCACCTTGTAGACCATGAGTTTTGAACATGAATAGAAATACGGCATTGCTCTCAAAGCATCTTAAAACCATTTTTAAAGGGGAGAAATTCAGCATGAACCCCAAAAAATGTCAACAGGTCAAAAGGGAGTCAATCGTAAAATTTTCTAATTTCAAGATGAAAAGTCCCAGTAATTGTTCATTGGGTCTCCCTTATGCTAGAAATAATTTTTAAGAATTTTAAATAAAAGGGAACATTGAGAAATCGAAAAGTCTTTAAGAAGAATTGTGCAGGAAATTAGAAATTTTGCCTTCGAAGGGAGAGTTGACTTTTTTCGTTAAGGATTTTGTTTTTTTAGATATTTTTATTGAATCCAAATGGGGGGGGGGGGGGAGTATTTCCTTAGTTACATTTAATGTCTTAAGTAAATTATACGACATTTACTTAAATGACATGAAATAAAATTAAGGTGCTGAATTGCTGTGAATAGTGCTAAACTACTGTGTAGGGGCACTAAGAGTGCCCGAGCAGCAGTCAGTGAATGCAGCTGCGGCACTCACTGAGTGTCGTTTCATCTTTATTGAGTGCCGGCATGGGCTAATTTGTATTTTTAAGTCATTTTTTTCAATCCTTGATCAAATGAATGCACCAAACGATGCCCCTTTTTGTGTACATGTTTAGTACTCTTAGGTCATGAAAACCATACTCCCACCATCCCTAATTGACCTATCTACCCTTATCTTAGTCCCTAAGATAATGAAAGTCCATTTTTCTTCCGTTTTGTGAGATTAGACATTTGAATTATATAGAGAAATATATTGGGAGAGTTTCAGAAGAGAAAAAAATTATATATATATATATAGAGAGAGAGAGAGAGAGACTCTACCAAATCTCTTACCCAAACCCCACCAAACTCTATCCAATTCATACAATCTATAAAATCACCATTGAAGGAGCTTGAAGCTTGAGGAAGAAGAAGAGGAAAAACTTGAGGAATTCAACATCTCTATAAATTTTTGAGAATGTGTAGAGGTAAAACCTTCAAATCTATATATATATATAATAATTCAATCACAATTCATAGATCTAGGATCTTTATACATTTTCAAAAAGTCTCTTCCTACCCCATTTCATCACACACCACATAGAATTGGGATTGAATTCTTTCATTGATTTGGATCTAAATAGAGCTTTGAATTTAAGATTAAAAGAGTTTTTGACTTGAAATTTTCAAATAACCTTTGATTTCATTTCTTTTGTTTAGATTCTTCTCATAGGATCTATGAGATTTTCAATATCTCATTAGATCTCTTTGAGTTTGATCCTCTAGTCCCTTATGATCCTATGATTTATATACGGATTAAGATTTGTCATAGTCATATCCACCCATGTTTGGCTGGGTTCAAGTCTTAGTCTATGATTTGGATCCTCCTATTAAGAATCTCATGGAATCCACTCCATATTCCATAAAGGCTCATGTGGGTTTAGTCTTGTTTAATCTCCAAGGAACATTAATTTGAGAGGAGAATAGGATATAATAAGTTAACATCCCTCAAGGATCATCAACAGAAGAGTCCCCCCGATAAGAGGAACCATGACAAGTACTACCGGTACCACAAAGATCATGGCCATAATACGAAGGACTGTTTTAAGCTCAAAATTGTCATCAATAAACTCATCGGGTAGGTCCATCTACCCAAATTTATCACCACGGATAGATGACCGGGGTAAAAAATTTAGGCTCCCAAGCAACAGCAACCTCTCAGCCACATCGGGTGGACGTGACTCATAGTCGACCAGGAAGAGACATGCACGGGCATCCCGAGCGGATGTCCTACAAGTCCGATCCGCCAACACCCCATTGACCGATGTCCTAACATTCTCATCTGACGATGTTCGAGACCTATACTACCTCCATGATGATCCATTGGTGGTCACGCTATCTATTTCTAATAATATGGTGAAGGAAGTACTCATTGGCACGGGTAGCTCCTCAAACATTCTGTTTGCATCTGCTTTCAATCAACTTAGGACTCTCATGGAGATAGATCATAGAGAGAAACTAATCCAGTTCCTAAGACAAAACTAGGATGTCTTCGCTTGGAGCCACGAGGACATGCCCGGAATTGATCGCCAGGTCATATCCCACAGACTCAATGTTGACCCGAGTTACTGCCCAGTTAAACAAAAGAGGAGGGGATTGGCTCTCGAAAGATAAGAAGCAGTGCGTGAGGAGGTCAAAAACTTCATAACGTACGATCAGCCTGTGAAGTCTACTACCCCGACTTATTGGCCAATGTTGTCAAGGCCAAGAAAAGCAACAGAAAGTAGAGACTATGTGTGGACTTTATCGATCTGAACAAGGCATGTCCTAAGGATTCCTACCCACTGTTGTGAATAGATCTCCTAGTAGACACGATGATAGGCCACTCACTGCTCTCATTCATGGATGCATATTCTGAGTACAATTAGATCCGCATATACCCATGTGATGAAGAGAAGACTTCCTTCATTACTAATCAGTGAACTTATTGCTACAAAGTAATGCCCTTCGGCCTCAAGAATGCTAATGCAATTTATCAACACCTGATTAATTATATGTTTAGAGATTTGATTGGGAAGACCATGGAGGTGTATGTTGATGACCTCTTAGTCAAAAGCCAGAACGAGTCCAGCCATCTCGAGCACTTGGCTATGGCCTTCAGCATCTTAAGAAAATTCTGGATGAGGTTAAACCCAGCTAAGTACGCATTTAGAGTCTCGTCTGGGAAGTTCTTGGGATACCTAGCCAGTCGGCAAGGAATTAAGGTCAATCCCGAGAAAATCCATGCCATCATCAACATGCGGTTACCTAAATCAACGAAGGAAGTTCATAGTTTGGCAGGACGAGTGGCAGCATTAAACAAGTTTGTTTCTTGAGCAACTGATCAATGCCTACCTTTCTTTAAAATCTTGCGCAAAACCTTTGAGTGGTCAGAGGAGTGTGAAGAGGTGTTCTAGGCACTCAAGAAGTACCTGACATCGACACCTCTGCTCTCAATGCTTATACCGGAGGAGGAATTATTCCTTTACTTGGCAGTGTCACCCTTGGTAGTAAGCTCGACATTGATCAAAGAGGAGCATGGGATTCAATTCCCGCTCTATTACACAGGTCAGGCACTACAGGGTGCATAAAAGTAGGTACTCCTATATAGAGAAGCTCACCTTTGCCCTCATCATCTCAGCTCAACAGCCCTGCCCGTACTTCCAAGCCTATGTCATAATAGTCCTTACTGATCAACCTTTGTGCAAGATTCTCTCCCGACCTAAAACATCTGGGAGTCTCATGAAGTGGGCATTAGAGTTGGAAGAATTTGACATGGTGTGCTGACCCCGTACAGCAACCAAGGGATAGGCAGTGGCAGACTTCCTAGTGGAATTCACTTATCCTAAAGAACCAGTTGGACAGGTACTCCAATAAATAGGGGAGTGGGGTAGGGAAACTTAACCACACCCGACGGGATCAAGTTGGAGTACGCCCTGAGGTTCGGCTTTCAGGCTTCCAATAATGAAGCCTTACCGGTTGGGCTATAGTTGGCTACCTCGATGGGCGCACAGCAAATTCAAGGATATAGTAACTCCCAGTTGGTGGTAAACCAAGTCAGCCAGGAATATGAAACCCAGGAAGATAACATGGTGGCTTGCCTAGCCCTCGTCTGGACAATTACAATGAAGCTCAAAGGGTTCTCCATCACACATATCAGGAGGGAAGAATTCACAAGGGCCGATCGATTAGCACGACTAGCATCATCTTCTAAGTCGAACCTCCCTGAGATAAGGGTAGATTACCTACCCGAACCCAATGTGTCCAACTCAAAAGGTATGGAGGTCGACCTGGTCAATTTAGCAGGCAGTTGGATGGATTCCATTGTAACATTCCTCAACACCGGGTGTCTACCAGGTGTGAAGGATGTAGCCTGACATGTTAAATACCGATTGAAAAGGTACCACCTCGTCGATGGTGTGCTATATAAGAGGGGATTCACTATTCCTTACCTCCGGTGCATCCATCCTACCCAGGTCCAAGCAATCTTATATGCGATCCATGAGGGAGTATATGGAAGCCACATCATAGGTCGAGCGCTATCCCGCAGAGCACTGTTACAACGGTACTATTAGCCAATGATGGCCCAGGACTCTAAAGAGTATGTCAAACAGTGTGACGAGTGTCAATAGCACACAATGATGATTAACTGCCAGGTAGAGCCCCACTCTCCAATCCTCTGCCCCTGGCCATTCGCTTAATGGGGCATCGACATAGTCGGACCGTTCCCCATGTCAAAGAGTTAAGTTAAGTTTACCATCGTTGCGGTAGACTAGTTCACCAAGTGGGACAAAGCCTAATCGTTGGCGATAATAACCGAGAAGAAAATGGAAACTTTTTTTGAGAAAAATATCCTCAACAGGATCGGCGTGCCTTGCATACTGTTCAACGATAATTGAAGGCAGTTTGACACACTGGTATTCAGGTAGTTTGAATCATTACTCTTCTCCCGAGCATTCTCAAGACAATGGACAAGATGAGGTAACAAATCGAACAATACTATAGTCTATTAGAATAAGGCTTGAACAGGCCAAGGGACTCTGGGCAGAAGAACTATCAACCCTTCTGTGGGCCTACCGTACCACTGCCTAAGCGGGAACAGGAGAAACAATGTTCTTACTTACCTATGGCTTCGAGGCAGTGTTACCCATAGAGCTCAAACTACCAATATACCAGGTGGCAAACTTCAGCGAGCAAGGTAATAAGGAAGCTCTTAGAGGAAAACTCGACCTGATAGAATAAAAGCAAGATCTGGCATACATAATGGTGGCAACTTACAAGCAGAGGGTCTCCAGGTACTTCAATAGCAAGTTAAAGCATCAAAGTTTCTAGGTTAGGGACCTCGTCCTTAAGGTAGTAAACCAGTCTACCAAAGTCCCAAGTCACGGGAAATTGGGACCAAACTGGGAATGCCCATATAAAGTGACCCGAGTCAACCGACTGAGAACCTACTTACTGGCTACAGACACTGGACGAATAGGATCTGTCACACCCCTGGAATGTGGAGCAACTACGGAAATGCTTTCAGTGAAATGGGGGTCAATATCTTTATATAAGTTGTAGCTCTTTTCGAGCAGTTTTTTAGATTGAATAAAAAGCTTTTCTTTCACAAAAAGTGTCCCTTACCACTATTCTGTGACAATGAAAGACCTCGAGACCACACCTGAGGCACATAAAAGACCTCAAAATCACACTCAAGGCATATGAAAGACCTCGGGATCAAACCCGAGGCACTAACTCAACTTAGGTCCATAACCTATGATGTGGGAAAACCCCCTAAGTAGCCAATAATAGAGGAGTCAAAGGACCTCAGAACTACGAACGTTCTGGGTCGATTTCCTGCAGTCATTACCTCTACACATTGTCGCCTTATCAAAAGCTTGGGGGGCAGGAAGGAATAATGAAATAGTATAGGAAATCACACCGGACATTAACAGGATTTGGAATTAACTAACTATAAACCCTTAAACATTCCTAAGTACCTACAATTCCCAGAGTTAATCGACCGGGCGGTAATAGGATTGGAAACTCCTACACTTTCCCGGATGGGACCTACAAACCTCCTAGCCATCAACGGCTCAGTAAATTTAAAGGCATTGTAGGTCCCTAAAAGGCCAAGTGTTCCCGACCAGTCACAGTCCTAAACCTTTCACTAAGGATAAGCGGTATGCAAAAAGTGACCTCAATGGGCCTTTTTCATTACTACATACAAAAAGTACAATGCTCAGGGACAATTATAGTAGCCTTCCCAAAAAAATTTAATAAATATATACATCACTACTGGTCATCCATGATGACCACAGCATCGTCGATGTCCCCGACCTCTCCTTCGGCGATATCTGCCTCTTCCCCAACAGCCTCAGTAGGGTCCTCCTCAGCAACCTCCTCCTTTCTGAAGTCGAGCTCGGGCCAGGAATAGCCTGAGAGGTCCTAATACGGATGGTCAGAGACCGCCCTCTAGGCAAGGTCAGCGTAGCCCTGGAGGAAATTGACCTCAAACACTACTTCCACATTTGTCTCCACCTCCTGAGTAGTGACAACCTTAGCTAGAGCCACCTTCTCGACATCTACAGCCTTCCAGGCCACCTGCTCGGCTGCCAATTCATCCTGGGCCACCCCCAAGTCTAGGGTCAGGACCCTTATCTTCTTCTCCTCTATGGCGAGGGCAAAGTCCGAAGCCTCCTGTGCCTCCTTCCTTATAGATAGGGCGGCCTAAGGAGTGGTAAACCTCTCGGCCACCCCGGGCAGGTAAGCCTTGACCCCTACTATAAAGCAACAAGTCTGTAAGAAAGAAACGAAAGCCATCAGTCGTAGTGGATAGAGAAATAAAGAAAAATGAGTATAAAGTTACTTACCATATGGCTGATATTGTACAGCCACTCGATCAAGGCCTCGGGGCCCAACCCAGAGGACATATCAACCTGGCTTTGCAGCAGCCCAAGCTGGACCCTCGCCCGGATGTCATATGTCGTCTCTACTGTTAGGATCCCAATTGGGATGTCGTCTAGCCTGGAGGGCGCAGTAACCACAACTCGAAGAGTTAACGTCCTGATCGGTATGGCATCAGTAAGGCGATTGGAGGGCGCAGCAACCTCAACTCGAAGAGCTGATGTCCTGACCGCTTCCTTCTCCACTTGGGGCCCCCAGTGAATCCTTTTCAGCTACTAACCCTCAGCAGGGCCCTACCTTTTCCACCTCTAGCATGCTCATACGGCCAGGGTAGCTTTCTTCTCCTTCAAAGCAGCCATGTCTCTGGGAGCCATCTTTGTGATACCAAGAAAAAACCATAAAAGAGTCGAAGACATGTATCAGAACCGATCAAGCATAAATGTAATTTAGAGAACCCGAGAACTTACCAACAAGGATCAAGGGAAAGACGGGTACTTTGAAGGACTAGCTGGGCCCATACGTGACCTTCTAATCTCCCGTATGGGTCAATAAGAAAGCGATATTGGTCGTTTCTTCAGCCAAAGCACTGATCCTATCTTGGAACTCCTCGGGAATGCTCTCGGGTCAGCTGTTCCCACTATAAAAAAAGAGCACCCCTATTATTCCAACAAAAAACAAAAGTGTAAAAGAAAAGGCAGGTGCAAGAATGGGACCTTACCCCTCAATTGCCCCACCCAAGAGGTCCTTAGCAGAATTCCTAGGGCATCTTTACAAAGCCCAAGGGTGGATACATGGAAGAACTTCTTCTTCCACTCTTTCTTAGTGATTGGGCACTTGTCAATTACTTTTCTCCCATGTCGAGCCCCCAGAGAGAAGAACCCGACCTCCCCGTGCTGCGAGAATGTATTAAACGGGATCGATTTGGGGTAATTATCTTTTTACTAACTTATGATATAATTAATACCTCATGGCTAGTATGAGTTCTTATGCTCTAAATCCTTAGTTAATTAATAGACATGTACATTTGATATTTACGCTTTTATCCCTAAAGTGGTGAGATCCTTAAATGGGTCAATATCTCATTGGATTGGTGACAATATTAGTTGTGTGGTGGATATTATTTGATGATGGAATCCATGTCTCAATTTTGGGATTGATGATATCCCCTTGAGAAAGCTTATAAGTTTTGATTATGTCAAACCCTGCAGGTGGATTTTGTATCTGACATATCAAATAAGTTAAGCAAAGGATCTTAAGGAATTTTAAGAGATTAATTAAATATGATTGTCAGTAATTATATTTAATTAATGGATATACGTAATCTTCACGTGGAGAGATAATAAGCACTTCATAACATAGAGCTCGAAACATATTTTTGAGGTAACGGTAGGAGTGCAATTATAATTCTTTATTGGTATGAATTATAATTTATGGAACTAGGAATATGATTCAGTTCGAATTAGGGTTTCCTAATTCCATGAGGAAGCCTATTCCTTATTGGCTTCTTATTGTCCCTATCGTAGCCTATATATATACATATATATGTTGCTTTGGCTCACTTCTCAATTTGCATTTTTCCATCAAGAGTATTATAACTCAAAATAGAAAAGAGAACGTAAAAAGAGAGAGCAGAAAACAGAAAGGATTTCAAAAGAGACCACACTCAGTTTGAGATTCTGGAAGTAGAGGAAAACGGTAAAAGATCGTGAGCTGTTATCGAGCCCGTGTTCTTGATTCGTCTACTACAGCAATCCATTTTTGCAGTTCAAGGTAACCCTAGTACCGCCCTTGTAGGGTTATTGTAGCTTTCACATAATTTTTGTAGTACCAACATATACGGGCTGGCAACGGATTTTTGATTCTACATATAGGTTGGACACAACCATGTTGTCCAGTAATATAGATCTTATGTGTGCATTGATGGGTAGATAGAATGTAGATCTGTGCTAACCCTTATTTTGTAGCGTTCTTGTTCTACTATTATGGTCACTGGTTTTTGTGTGATTGGATCCCACGATCGTTTATTCATGGTTAATATTGTTGTTTTTATATAGCATGTGAACTTCTTTATGGAGGCATAGGATTTGTATGTATTGGATCCATCGCTTGATTGATGCGTGGTTAATTTACTGCAAATAAACAGCATGTGAAAGCGATCTGGAAGCAGTTTCAGAAGTCTGTTTCAGAAAACAGCTCTGGGAGGCAGTTGCTGATTGTTGATCTGATTTAGCTCGACCCCCATGCGTAGTGGCGACATAGAGCTAATCGGGTTCAATGAAGATTTCTTCACAAGAGTTGCAGCTTGACCATAGTGGGATTCCTATTTTATTGCAATTTCCTTATTTATGTGTGATTGAATGATTATTGTAGTTTCATGTTTAATGTATAGGACAACAGGGATATTTGTTCCTAGACCTTTTTCAGATGTCTAGCTGCACGATTAATTTATATTAATTTAAAATAATGGACAACTACGTGTATATTTAGAAAAAAAACAAATTTCATACTTTGAAAACATAAGTACTTATTTTCTAAAATTATGAGAATAGAATAATTTTATTATCTACACATGTGGGTTTGACAAGTAAGAATGAATTAATCATTGTCAAGTATTCTATTAGTTTTTATTAATTAAATTAAAAGTTTTACTAAAAATTATAACCCACATTTTTTTTGTAATTCTAAGTGGGAGAGGGAATTTATCAAGTATAAATCTCATGGTCTCCATCACTAGTTTGTAGATGATATGATTAATTTTGTGTGATGGTTCTAGTGTCATCCGCCCCATCAGATGAAGTTAATCATGGAATCATCGGTACAAACTTCTTTAAAAGAATATTTTGGGTGAATGTTAGTGTAGGTCACCTCTCCATTGGAGGTGTTCCTCATGGAACTCTTGACCTAGAATTAAGTGATGGTATACACTTAGCTATAAATAATAATATCCTCTCCATCTGAGTCACTATTATTATTTATAGGACCAAAGCAAGTCAGCAGTTTAATTTTCCTAGGCAAGGTACATTGCCTGGATAGTAAAATTAAAAGGCAATACCCTATCTGAACAAATGATGGAATGTATATGGTTTCCCATCCAGTCAGACTATTCGCAGTGTATCAGGTTGCTGCGGATTCATTTCAAATATTGTAGAGGGAACCAATTTTTTCAACTCGAATCCATTGTAATCCTTTTGTCCAAATGTAATTATTTATATTATGTGATTCCAAGGCTTTTAAATGGGCTCTTTCAATCCACTCGCTGTTATACTTAAAGAAAACAAACTAACTGGACCAAACTATATAGACTGGAAAATGAATTTGGATGTTGTGTTAACTACTGAAGAGTACAAGTTTGAGCTTACTCAAGTCTATCCTGAGCAACCTGGTGAGGGGGCAACCACTGAGGAAACTCATGCTCACAAGAAATGGGTTAAGGCTCATGAGATGGTGTCACGCCCCGAAGTACCAAAAATAGGGAAAATAAATTTCCTTTATGGGTTCGTAGACATCTGACTGGTCGAATGTCACCTGATTGTTCCAAACATGCTTACAACAATAATATAATAATGGAAAATGACTAAGTTCAGCGTAAGCATGAATCTAAAACATTCAAGTCTTACATGATTAATACATTACAGACCCAAAGGATATCCAAAAGATACATAGTACATGTCCAACTATACTATTACATCATCAAATATACTAACAACAGAACTACGTCAAGAGAAAAGCTCCAGGGTCTTCAGCTGGCAAAACCATAGCCTTCCTCAAAATAATCCTCACCAGCATAGTCTACAGCAGTAAAATCAGCATCTTGATAGTAGTCCGCTCTGTTGGAACCTACAAAGGCTGGACAGGGATGGTCCAGTGGCAAGAAAGCCATCAACGATTCAGCTGAGTAAGGGTATCCTTAAGGTTACCACTATTAAGTAAGTTATTCATCATCTTTTATTCTCAAAACCATGTCTCGTCCAAACCCAACCATGCCCTACGAAACATAACCCATAATTAAGCTGACCAATAATATCGACTAAAAGAAGATGTAACTCCAAAGGTATCCAATACTCTGGGTACGATGCATCCAGAAAAAAGTAAAAATAGCTCTCCAACTCTCAATATACTCAACACAATCTCAACATAAATCAATGGCAGCTCGACCGCAAACATCAATGACGATCCACAGTCCAGAAAGAACAATACTCAGCAATGAATTGCTTGATCATTCACGTCACTAATGATCCTCAGGTCAACCGCCTAACCAAACATGTCATGGACAATCCACAGATCAAGAAGAGGAACACAATACAACTATTGCTTAATCGCACACGTCGCTAATGATCCTCAGGCCAACTATTCGACCGAACATGTTACGGACGATCCATAGATTAAGGATGCGAAACATACATAAACAATCACTTGATCGAACATGTTGTTGACGATCCTCATATCAGGGATACGAATCATACCTCACCAATTGACCCCACAAAGATCGTCGAAAGGTTGACTCCTCAAGAAATACCTAAACATGACACAAAGGTCCACAAATCAACTTTCAGCAGAAGTCAAACGACCGGAACGAATGTCAACATCCCTTTATTCGCATAAAATCTATTATTGAAGGGTTTGCCATCATCTAACACGTCTAACCACCATTCATTTTTTACATCTTAAGATCCATTCGCGTGAATCATTTTATTATCAAACCGCATTAAGGTCAACATTAAGTTACGGTATTTACGTCATGTTAGCTATCGTCTTAACTTACTAACGATTTCAAGAATATGTATTAAGTCTTCATGGCATGTTTCTAACTCATCCTACATCATTCATACTAATCACAGTAGAAACAGTAACCAACGCAGCTCATTAAACGCATATGACATAAACAAGATAATGATAACTAGCGGAAGCATTTATTTAACAACATTCATCCGAACAACCACTAGTTAAAAGAAAGTTTCTCGTAGCTCAAGACTTCATAACCTACTGGTTTTTTAGCATAGAAGAATAACTCACACATATATATATATACATAACTTCTTAGTATTACATTAGGCCCAAAAATCAATTTACCAATTTCAAATGCAGCATGCAAGACAAATCTTAATATCTGGGAAACAGAAGTTTTCATTTGAACGTAGTTTAATAAAAATAGCTTTTCTGATATCTCGAGATCTCCAAACCTTCTCAATTTTTTGTGAAGAAAGCCAACTCATTTATCTACAATTAACTCTACTATAGCCTGGTCTAAAAATTAATCCTTCATAGGTGAAATGCACGTACAACGCAGTGCTATAAATCTGGGACTGAGCAGTCCGAAAATAAAAGAAATGTCTAAGTAAAATGAAGAATTTTGTACATAAAGATAATACAAATATCTATAATGTTGTAGTTTTCAAATTGGTCTATAACGCAATTTATCATGCTCAAATAACTCATACAAATTAAGTAAACATAGTGAAATTAATCCTGGTAGATTGAATGTTTTTAACATTCTTTATATTTTTTTTATCTTTGCTCTTCATTCCAATTCCCAAAACATATTCTAAATATATACATATATTACTAAGTTCTAAACTCACCTAGGGATTAAGGCTTGTTTGGGTGTTGAGAAAATGGAGAAAAATGGAAAGAAAAGCTTGAAATGCCTCCAATGGGGATCTTCTCCTCTCCTCTTCCAATTCCTTGCAATTTGGGGCTTTGATTATGGACTCTTAAGCTTCCTTTGATAGTAACTTATCTTCCTTTGGTGAAGTGGGGTGTTTATGGGGGTATTTGATTGTGTAGATCACAAAAATGACACATACATTGAAGGATTTGGGCTAGACCTTCATCATCTACATCTTCTTCTTCTTCTCTCTCCCTAAATTCTCTCTAAGATAGTGGAAAAATATGTGTTTTATGGTTTTTACTCCCAAAAAAAAGAGAAACAATGTATATATAGTGGGGAGTAAGTAGGATAACTGTCCAATGTTTGGGGGGGGGGGGTGATGGTGTTTAGTGGGACAAGTGTCAAAATGTGATTAAATGAGGTTTAAGATGTTGCCATGTGTCTAGTAAATGGGGTCCACCTCAATCTGTGTGTAAACATCTCGTAATGCGCGTCTGTTCCACAGACTGCATGTAAAGCTGGTATGGCTCTAAACTGGCAGTTAAGTCATTATTCACTTCTATTGTGCCACGGTCGGTACGAACTTGTCGGGACAGTCGGTAATTAAAATAAATGTACTGGGACCGTATTTATATATATAAAGATTCACACAATATGCCAGATAAACGATATTAGCAAAATACGCAATACAAGGAGATTATGATATTAATTTATGTATTCGAACGTACGAAAACACAGAGAAAATAGCGATGCTACAGATGGCGTGGTGTTACATTTTAGCATCCATGTCGAATGTTCTGCAACATCAGCATCAGTTCATTGCAAGTGCCTATGACATGATGGAGAGACTCCGAGAGATGTTTGAAGATCAAAGTCATGCTGCTAGGTTGGTTGCCATGAAAGACTTGATGAACACAACCATGGCTGAGCGAACGTTTGTAAGGGATCATGTTCTTAAGATGATATCTCTTCTTAATGAATTAGAGATCCTTGGAGTTGAAATCGACGGAGAAACCTAGGTCAATATCATAGTCCAGTCACTGCCAGAGTCTTTTAAGAAATTCCGCCTCAATTACAACATGACTAAATTTAAAAATACTTTAGCGGAGCAGCTTAAAGAACTCTAGGCAGCTGAGGACTCAATAGAAAGTCAGGGAGTGCTCTTGTGTTTGAGAAAGGTTCTGCTTCAAAATCGAAAGGTGTCACACCCCGATTTTTGAACAACCAAATATTCAATCCAAAGCATATATCAAGACTAATATTCAATTGCCAAACCCCAAGGGTGACATCCTCACACATGTTGACAAATGATTTTATTGAAAACAAAATTTAATACCCATTAAATAAAAGCACATGATCTTGTTTAAATAAAACTCCTGATAATTAAACTTGTATTCCCAAACATTCAATTTCATAATAACAGAAATAGTGTTCCATTGCAAATATTATTCCTTTTTCAATTAAAAAAAAATACTATTTTCATTAAATAAAATCTCCATATAGAGTTTAGCGGAAATAAAATAAATTCTAGACATCCTTTGGTCAAGAGCCACTACACCGTTCTATATCTCCAAATATGGCTCACATTGCCAGAAATAAAAAAATATATAAAAAAAATCAAGTACAATAAGAAAATAAATACAACTCTGACAGAAAGCAGTACAACAGTAATCTCTTCACACAGACAGAAGCTCCACAGAAAATCTACTCTATTACTACGCATGCACATACAGTCGACTACGTTTTATATCGAAACATCCCGAATGTATTACGCACTCGGGTCAGTATATAAAATACTGGTATGAGTTGACAAAAAATATAAAACGAGTCTTAGGGAACAACGGTGTCCCATAGACTGCTAAAAAAATACTCACAAAGAAACTATAACCGCATCACATTATACATTATCGTCACACAGGAAAAAAAATAACGCTATCACACAGAATCCCTATAGGGTTAGAACAAGAGTTCCACGCACATTTCAGGACAGAGGGGTAGTTTCATTTAATGTGGTGGCAGTGGTTCCGAACCCGAATAATACCAACTGAATATTTACCCATTGAAAATCTATGGTGAGCCAGCCCTGCATAAAAGTTAGTGGCCCCACCATCCTGCAAAACAGATTACCATAATTCTAATCATATACATCCCTACTTTCTAAATTAAAATTCTAAGAGCTAATTATAATACTCTCTACCATATGATTTAGCTACACTACAAATTAAAATAAGTTCTCATATAACAATCCGCCAAACATAATTCAAAACTTAAGACACACAGTCCCCAATTTTCTAACAACACAAAATCGGAACACTACCTGACAACAATAAAATAAACTACAAGCTTAAACGGTAATTGTCAATCTAAAACTAAAATAGACATAACTCTGAAATTAAGATAAATTTAAACCAAAATACAAACGATACTAACTCTCAAATATCAGTTTCTAAAATAATTGGCACATGCGCCAAAAATCCTAAAGGTACAAAACCTCACTAAACTCCAAGGTCTAGAACTCCAAGCTTGCTAATACCAACATGATCCAAGCCACTACTGGATACAACAATCATAACCTGAAAACATTCTCTGACTACGTTCATAAATTGAACGTACCCGAGATGCATGGAGACATCCGGGTCAAAATGAACTGGTATGAGTAAAACATGATACCCGAAATAATCCATGATCAAACAAAAAGAAACCAAAATTATATGTCATGACAAGACGTGAGTACCTCTACTGAATTATACCAACACCAAGTCCTTGATTACGTTTTTAGCAAAAGCTCAAACACGACAACTATCCGAAAATCAGTTTTACTTGTCCATACAACTCTTTATAATTTTCTGAGGTCATTAACTATTTTTAATATGCTCCAAATAGAAAGAGGTTCTGAACTTCCACAATAATAACGTGATGAGACACAAGATTTTAGTTTCACCCACAAGGTTTGAACCAAGGGGTGACAGTTTAGTTTTTCGTGCTCATACTAAATATCAACTATACTTACCTTACGTAGGGGAGGTCTAACCTGCTGAAAAATGTTATCAAAGAAATTAATACAAAATAACATTTTAAATGTTAAACCTGAACGAACTAAAAGTCCTTCCTTACGACTCTAGCTCAAACAACCCAAAACATGAAAGCTCTTCCTAATATTGTTGACCAATAGGTATAAGACTCGAGAATTAAAGGTCTTCCCATTCCTAAGACCAAACATGCGGAAAGGAAGAGTTACACAATCTGTCCACTCGACCACTTGGATGTAAATTCCAATCTTGAAACTCTAAATGGCATTTTTAAGAAAAATATAAAACACCAAAAAATGTCCATAACAAAATTTCTTTTTAAGATGTTGAATGTCTCAATTTTACTAATTCATTTACTATTTTTAAATTATATAAAACACTACTGCCTGTGTGGGACAGATCATTCGTATATATACAAATAAGCATTTAAATGCAATAATTAACCTCAATTACAGTAATATCAAACAAAGAAAATGTCTGGAATAGTACTTTACATTAAATTATCATAGTCTAACATATTCATTCATATCAAACAACTGATTCAACAATACGAAATATCGTGAGAAGACATAAATTCCATCACCTCTTCCAACAAAAGACTCCGGCAGTTAGTTTCTTATTCACGATTAACATATAAGCAAACCATTTATCATATCCATGAACAACAAAAATACTATACAATATCGTGATAAGACATAAGTTTCATCATCCCTTCCAACAAGAGACTCAGGCAGTTAGTTTCTTATTTACGATTTTCAAAACATATAAATATCACTTTGTAGTAGGCTACCCTACAAAAGTGTGTGTGTGGCCTACCACTTGGTTCCAGGAAAACTTGTTAGAACATTACTCCATAAAAGCGCATGCAATTTTTAGTTTGTACCAAATCCACACTTACTACCACAATTGCACCTCACATCGTGCCAAAACCTACATACGCTTAGGTCCCCCTCATACCCTAGCCACTTCTCTGGGTTTGACACTTACTCTAACCCCAATCCCGAATAGCTATGACGTATGAAAAATTAATAATAAGCCACACTATTTGGCTAAAATGCACATAAGATCCAACGTCACATATTGAGACGGGATAAAAACCACTATTTGGTGAACAAAACAAAAAGGGCATCAACCCACACCCATTCCTCAAGGCATGCACCTCTGATTTGACATGAGTACCACTTGCCGCAAGACATAAGGGCTAGTTTCTCTATAAGCAGTGAATTCAACAACAAATCAAAAAGGGTTGTGGTGGTGGATTTGGTTTTTTTCTTTAGATTCATTTCATAACATAACTGAAATAACAATCAAATGAATATATCCATCATTAAATAAATCAAGTAATGTAAATTCCGCATACAATATGAACAGATTCATGACTCTCCACCATATGAGATTACCACGTGGACTACCATTATCCATATCACATATTCACTGTCATTCCATATCCATCATTTAGATATATCAAATAATGTCAATTTCATAAACAATATCGAATTCTCAAGTCTCCACCATAGGAGAGTAATACATCAATTATAAAATCCCTATTGAATCTCAAATGATTCATATTCCTCAATATATAAGAATAAAACCCAAATTTTTCATTAGCTAGTGAAATGTTTAAACCTCAATTTCCAAATTCCAATCATTAACTAGAGTGAGACTCTTACTCATAGTTCCATATAAAATTCTTAGCCATATGAGACTAACACATCAATTATTATTGCACTAAATACAAATTTACTCACATTAACAATCATCATATATTATGATATGATTTTACTCACTTTTTTTTATAGCGAAGCAAAAGATTTCAAATTTTCAACCTATGAAAATAAATACCACAACTGGCATCTATTAAGGATACAAGATTTTCTCACCTTCGTATATTACATAATAAAGTTTGTGATTATAAAAGCAGACAAGTTGCGATTCCTACAATTCATACTAATAAAATAGAAACTTAAATACATGTTCACAATGAAAAGGTAAGACAATGAATCATGCTCTTACAAGGGCATTTTTTTTGTAATTTCAACTAAGGTGTATTCTAAACTCAAAATATTGGTCCTCACAACATTCTAAGACTACCAGTCTTGACGACGTATTTCTAGGAATTACAGATAATTAACTACGAATTATAGAAGTTAACAATAAATATAAAAAGTGGACCATAATTCTACAAATATAACCAAATATATATATTTATACATGAAACTATTTTTAATAGGTTAAAAGTGCCATAAGAATATTTCTGTATTTTTTCCAAATTTTAGAAATAACAGAGACAATTAAAATAATAGCATTTTCAATTAAATCAACTACTAAATAGTGATTTGACTAATAATCTACAATGATTTGCAACTCAACTACCAAATTATAAATTGTGTTCAAAAATACTGAAATATCACATAAATAATTTAACACGACTTTGTAATTTTATGGAACCAAAACAAAATATCCTACTATTTTACAAATGAAAATTACACCATACTAATTACAAAAAAAACATAGGAAATGATTTATAAGGAGCTTACAAAATTGCAGAATGACCAAAACATTCTTTTTAAAAGTTTTGGGGTAACTATGTAATTATACTAAAATAAGGAATTTTCTAAAAAATCCAACAAATATAAAACAAGTATTTCATACTGTAATAAAAAGAATTACAAGTACCATGCTCGAAACCGTGACCAAATCCGATGTCGGTAGACCTCTATATGTCCGTTTAATGTTTTGGGGGTGTAAATAAAATTTTTGAAAATAAAAATCTAGGCAGAATGCACTATTTGGACAGCCTACTATGTCAACTTCGAAAGGTCTTAATTCTCTCATTCTTTGACCTCTTTAAGTAATTCAAGAGTCTATCTTGTGTGAAATTTGGCATATAATCCAAATCTAGAGTCGGTTTTACCATATTCAAATTACAGAATGTGAAATTACTAATTTACCCTTTGTGCAAGAAAATCAAAAATCATTTTACGGGTAGTTGTATAGGTATTTTAGGAGTCCACCTTTAAAAATTCAGATATTAAAAAAGTCAGGGTAAAGAGAAATCTAATTTTTAGTATTCTAGAGCAAAGCGAACCATGATCATGAGTTTTTTTCTAAATCTAATTCAATTAATCAACTAACAACTTCAAAACTCATAAAATAAAAATAAAATAATATGAAAATATTGAAACTATACAAAACAATGGGTATGATTTACTCACCAAAACAAGAGAAAGATAATAGAACTTTGAGAATGAAAGCATTTTGAGAGCTCCAATCCTCCTCCTCCTTCTGCTTCACCTTCTCAACCTTCTTCTTCGTCTTGGATGTGGATTCTTTGCGTGTGGAAAGTGAGTAGGAAGAAAGAGATGTGGCTAGGGTTAGATTAGGTTTAAAAACTAAAAACACTAAAATAAATATTAAATTTCGTTTTATGGCTTTAGGCCTCACAAAAAGGCTTCATATGGGCCCAAAACACATTTCCAAGTACTTAAAACTCTATCCCAATGGGTATACATGACCTGGGTACTTAATTCCCATGTTAATTATATCGTTAAATACATATAGGGCCTGTAAACACAACCCAATAATAAATAAACTGATACTTATCATATTTTAAAATATAATATTTGTATTAGAAAAATACGGGGTATTACAAAACAGAAACCCAAAAGTCTCAGAATAATGTTTAATACATCATATTGAATTTTCATAATTTAAAAGTGAACGAAGAAATCTACACAAAATTTCAAAGTCCAACAACACTTTAAAATTTTAATAACTCTAATTTTGAATTTAATACCTCATGTTTACCACTTCGGCTACCCAACCACGATTTAGCCTACTCACATATCCCGTGTGTCTCCTAATATAATTCTAACATCCACTTTGGCACCAAATCCCTAGGGGTATCACAGGACTTTAGCTTTATACCAAAAGGTTAGATATTATGTTAACGACGTCAAAAATAATCTTTGTTTGTCTATCATGAGACAAAAATTTATAGCCGGGCATAAGGCTATTAAAATCACACAGTAAAGGCAAAATACACATAGTAATAATTCCGAAGATCACTTAGCGTCGGTGGCCAAACCACACAAAATGGAGTAGTGCTGAACTCTAAGGATTTTCCTACCATTTAAATTCCGTTTAAAGACTTCACACAGACCATCACAAAGCCTCGTTTTCACAAAGCCCAACATTATAAGAAATTTCATATATCTCAAACTAAATTTACGTTAAAACTTATTAACGGGTACGGGTTCACACAAAAACATAATCGACATAGGCCTTCACATAGTCACCATTTCACAAAGTCTGTTATACATGAGAACTCATATATCTCCAAATATAAATACATTAATTCGTATTAATGAGTATGAAATAGGCCAACCACGTGATTAAGTAAATAAGCACTTTTTAACCCCATAAAACTGCTACTGTAATTTGACCCCCCCAAACTTTAAAAACTTGGTTTTTAAAAGTTAACGAGGTGAAAAGGTTATTTTTTGGTGTATCTTGATAACCGGGTGTCCAATTCTCATTCTATTTCTTCTTACAACCGGGTGTCCAACTTTCTTTAGACGTGTTAAATTTCGTGGCTATCAGATCGACGGTTTACATTTTGACCTGCCAAATCCCAAAAACTCAGTTTTTCATTCAGAATATCAATAACTTGGAATTCAGCTTCTTTGTTCAATGGTCCGACTTCAATTTTCAGCTTAATCATTCCCACGATAGCCCTTTTAGTATTATCATAGACCCTCACAGCCTGTGTTGATGGCAAGAGTTCTGAAATAGATAGTCCAATTCTGAAAGCAGTTTGGAGAGGACATACATTTAAGGCTGATCCATTATCTACCAAGTAAACTGGCACTCTATTCCCCAAGCAGTGTACAGTGATGTAGAGAGCTCTGTTGTGGTGTGCCCCTTGTGGCGGCAAATCTTCATTTGTGAATGTGATTACAGGCTTATGAGGTTTTACAGAGATCATGTTCACTAAATCTTTGGGAGTAGTATTGACAGAAACATCCACTTGATTGAGAGTATCAAGCATAGCCTGCCTGTGTTTGTGAGAGGTCATAAGCAATCCCCATACTGAGATCCAGGCTTGTGTTTTCTTCAACTGCTTTAGGATTTCATCCTCTTCTCTACTCATGTTTCCTTTCTCAACTTCTTTTGGTTTGACGACTTCTTTCTCTTTCCAAGCTTCTTTTCCATGATTCTCTAATTTATGAGGTTTGAAATGACGTTTGAAACGTGTCAAGTGGTTAGCTTCATTGGTGATCCAAATAATCTCAAGTTCTTTGGATAACTTCTCAGTGCCAATAGTGACTTTCCACACAGAATCATTAGGGATTATGTTGTTATTAATGGAATCATCCCCATCATCATACCACCAATCTTCTTCTTCTCCAATCATTGCAGCGAGATCATCAACTTTGAATTCAAGGCTTTTGATAGATTCCACCAATTCTCTGATCAGCTTAATGCTTTCTTCCTCGGTGATTGCTTCTATGGTCTTTTCTTCTTTATACCAGATTGAATCATCAATGATGGTATTAGGATCCCACCATTTGATTGTGAGATTTTCGTTGGCTATCTCTTCTTCAAAAGCCAGTGCTTCTTCAACCCACTCTTCTTCTTCCATATTTCTCAAAATACAAATTACAGCATTTTCTGGGAGCTGAATATCCACAGCTGGCTGATCTATGGACGTGATGTAGACCATTGGGTTATAAATCTGAGACCCTTCCTCTACAAAGTTGACATTTGACAGGTTCCCCTTATGATTAGGGAGAGGATCCTTCTAAACATTTGGTTGAGCGAAAAGAGGGGAAATGACCCCTTTCTTAATCAAGTCTTCAATCTCATGGCAAAGTCTCCAGCATCTATCGGTGCTATGTCCACGGCCTTGATGAAAGTCACAATAAAATTTAGTTTTGAAACCTGACGAAAGTGGATTAGGTTCTGGCTTGGATTCTAATTTCTGCAAATACCCCTTTCCTAGCATTCTCTCAAGTGCGGTGCTTAACGACATTCCCAAATCAAAAAATTCTCTTTTCTCTTTTGACTACTTCTGATTTTGATTCCCTCTTGCATTAGCCATGCTTCGACGCTCTTTCTGAAAGGGCTGAGGAGATAACATGTTGATGTCAGTAGAGTGATGATAGACTGGCCTTTCTGTCTTTCGGTACCGGTTGCTTGAGCTCTCTTTCTTGATCTTCCCATCTCTAATGGCATCTTCTATTAAAGTCCCCACATCAATTATCTGTTTAAAGCTCACAATAAACTGAAACTCTAGCCTCTCTAGGTATTCGGGCTATAAATTTCTGATGATCATTCGGACTTGATCCTTTTTGTCGGCCTGCTAGTCATCTGAGTAGTTTTAGCCCTCCAATGAGTAAGAAAATTTGCGAAGGATTCCCTATACTCTTGACTGGTGGTCTCTAGATCCCTTACGGTCACATCAAACGACTGGTTATACGAATACTGAGCCATAAAAGCTTTGGCTAATGCCTCCCAATCTCTGGTTATGGCTGGTTCTAGCGTCAAGTACCATGAAAGTGCTGCCCCACTTAAAACCCTTGGAAATAGCAGAGCGAAGAAGTTAGACCCAATACCCATAGGCTACAAAGGGTCCCACACAAAACCTTAGATGGCTCTTCGAATTTCTGGTTCCATTAAAGAATTTGATATGCGGCATCTTAAACTTTTATGGGAGTTTGGCTTTCGGAGCATCACACAATCCTTCGACGTGGAACAAATACTCATCCACCCCTTTGCTTTTCCTGATCACACTTTTTGTTGATCTTAGCCAACTTGTCTTGAGTTTCCTGATCTAGCTGAGCCTTTGGTTGAACTGTCTCCCCAAAGTCTTCTTCCTCGTGATGCACCGGAGGCGGTGGTGGTGGCATAGTAGTCAGCTGTTCAACTATTCTCATCATAGTGGCAAGTTGTTACCGATTCTGTTCTCTGCTCTGATCAAACGCAGTCTACACTGCAGCCAATCTGGCTTCCATATCAGCTTCGTACGTCATTCCCTCGACCCTAGTTGACTCGGCCGTTCTTTCTTCAAACCCTGATCTGATACAACGGCTGTTCGGAGCTCTGACCCAGGAGGGAGTACAACTTTTTGGTCCTATCTTCCCTTATCTAGTTTATTAGGGATTTTCAAATAATCAGGTATCTTTATTGCAAAAGAATTTTCAAAGAATGATATTTACAAAGAGTGGATTTACAAAGATGGAAAATCTTTTCCTTTTCAAAAACATTTTCTTAAAATTGAAGAAATCTTTTTCAAAATTCTGAGGAAAACAAATCTTTCTCTTTCAAAAGTATGTTAGAGGTGTCGCACTCGTGAGCCGTATATGCAATGCTCATATAGTGTATGCAATGCAGATGAAATGCAATCTAATCTAAATGCAATGCACCTGAATCTAGCTTAGACCTAGCATATCAGCACATAAATACATAAGATTCCTTAAGTATGCTAATTACCTTACTAATCCAATCATTATTCAAGGATTTTTAGCTTTGAAATTCTTGATGGCTCAAGTTTACAAAATTGAATTTTTCATGAAAATCTTGAAAGAGAGGGGGAGATCTGCAAATTTCAAAAATATTTTTGAACCATCAATGCTTGTGGTGTGAAATCGTGATTCTTGAAAATTGAGGTTGGAAATTCTAAAATTCTAAAATCTGGATTTGAATCATCAAAGTTGGAATCATGATTTCTTTTTGAAAATCAAGGTAGGAATTTTGAAATTTTCTAAAATCTGAGAGGAGGCTTTAAAATTGAATCATCAAGGTAGGAATTTTGAAATTCTCTATAATCTAGGTAAAATTTTGGAAGGATTTTGTGAAAGTGAATTTCAAAGCGAATTTCAAAGAAAATTTTCAAAAAGCGATATTCTCGGAATTTTCAAAAGACTCGGGTTTCTTAAAGAAGTGCTTGTATTTTAAAAATTTTCAAAAATTTGTCCTTGAATAATGATTGGATGTTTGGATAAAGACCATACTACTCTAGAGGAATCTACCATAAAAGGTTTGATGATGCCTTCGCATACACATCCTCATCATCCACATAATCCCTTATGGGAAAAAGCAAATAATTCATCACATTGTCCTAATCGAAGATGATAATCAAGATTCTAATTGAGAGGTTCTAAGAAACTATATGCAAAGGCCGGGTTTTAGTCTCAAAAAGGGTCCATTAGCAAGCCAAGGGCTCTATATATCGCACGCGGTACAAGGCTAATGGTGACTACATGCTACCAAAACTCTTAACAAATGGAGGAAAGAGGGCCCTCCACCCATAAGGCAATGGTCTCAAGCAATTGCGGTGAAAGAATAATGCAAGTGCGAATGCAGGCAGAAACATCACGATTATTGAATTAATAACAAGGATATTCAATGGCTCAAGTCAAACCCTCGAAGAACAAGAAACCATCAGTTTCATGTTCAAATCCCCAGCAAAGTCGCCAGATTGTGGACCGCTATGCTCGGATGAGGTCCTGGCGTCTTCCCTCGATAGTGTCCTGGGACGGATCCTAAGGAGCACACTTCGGGGAAGACTAGGACTTCCTCACGCGATCCTAGAGACAAAAGTCGCCACCTAATTTTTAATGAGAATTAGGAAACCCAAGTTTGACTCATCCAAAATTGAATAAGATTACTCGTCCTTCATTACCAGAAACTAGGTTCGGGGGTCTTGGTTCGAGAGGGGAAGGAGCCCAAGAAGGACTAAAGCACCCCCTCCTCGCCCTACCGAATGGTAGGCCTTGATTCAAATATCCTTGTTTTTAATTCATAATTGGTGTTGTTTCCTCAAACATACTAGATAATATATACATGTTAAAAGGGAACATCTAATGAAAATCATTTCAAGAGATACAATCAAGTAGAAGTCGGATGCACATGCAATACAAGAGAGAGGTATACTTACAGTGGTTAGTCCCACCCGAGACGAATGCAAGTAAAGGAAACATGTCATGATATGCAAAAGGGAACGAGAAGACTTACATTGGGTTGACTCAAGCGGAGTCGCAAAAAGTAAAAAGAAAGGAAACGTGTTGTAATACCCAAGAAGTATAATGTTATTATCATTAATACTAGTTAACCTTATTATTAATAATTGTCTATTATTTATGGGCACAAATTATCCAATTAGCAGTAGTTTTAAGTTTGGGTATCAAATTTATTTAAATTTTTACTTTTTATACTTCCATGTATTTTTGGGGAAATAACAAAATTTTTCATAAGCTCTTACCTTATTAACTATATGCCTCCTATTTAATTTGGAACAAGTACGTAACAATTGGAGATATTATCTAAGTGACCGGTTACAAATTATGGAAGTTATTGTAAAAAAAATGATCAAATGATTACTTTCCGTTGGATGTAACAAGAGGAATGCTCTGTGCATGCACCAAAGATAATTTATTTTTTTAGCTACTAGGGTGAGGTGGCTTGGCTAGGAGGAATAGGAGGATGTAATCTATATATCCATGACATCATTGAGATCACACCAAAGATATACCAACATATACACAGTCACTTTCTATAAATAGGGATGTTTGGTAATTGCACTGTGCATCCAAATGAAAAGGGACAGAAAGACCCAAAAAGGTAAGGATCTGCTTGGCTTAGTGGGTTAAAAGTCAGTAGTGGATGCGGGAGATAGGAAGGGTCTCTCTCAGTACAACTTGAACCAATATAGTAAGGTGAGGGCCTACATAACTTTCACTTTTATGTGTATATTTACATGCATATATGAAAATATGTTGATAAAGACTGATATGTCTTTATACCATTGTTCTATAATTACTTTCTTTTAGCCATTAAAAGACCACAATTTGGGAGTTATTTTTTAGTACTGAATTCAAATAATAATAATAATAATAATAATAATAATAATAATAATAAATAAATAAATATTTTTTTTTTACAGACTAAATTTTTGGGACTTCTAATACAAAATATAATATATATATATATATAGGAACAGTGAAACTGTTATTTGAGATTACTATTTTCTTACTGTCGGTTGGAACTTGTTAACTAAACTGGAGTAATTAACTTTTGCATACATAATATTTTCGTGTAAATTGTTAACAAAGGTGCAAGTGGTGTAGTGGTTGGGGGGCCATGTCTTTAAACTCAAAGTTTTGGGCTTCTAACCTTGACACATGCAATGGCTATAGCATATTTTATATTTTGGAAAGAATTGCTTAGGTCCATTAAATGGACTCACTGGGCGGATACCCATTTAGGGGCTGTTTGGGGTTTGAAAAAAATTGGATTCAAAACAAGATACTCTATTTAAGTCATAGATATTGTATTCCATCTTGTTTTATGTATTTTGGTTGCATTAATTTCCAATCATTGAACAAAGGATTAAGTAATTGGTAATGGTAGATTTATATATGGAAAATTTTATGTCAATTGCTAGGACTATTGTTATCTAAAAATAAAATAAAGTAAGCCATTTGTAACCATGCTTATATCTCATTGATTATAATTGTTTGACTATTAAATAATTATTGACTTTGGAGGCATTATCATACTCTTATATTATATTACTGCTCTGAAGTCGGGGTAGATAGTTGAGACTTTTTGTCAAGAGACTTGAACCTAAGAAGACTGAGATAGTCCACTAGTGACCAGGATGGAGAGTGTCCTACAGTGAGTACTCATATACCATTCAACTCTAGCAGGTAGGCTAGCGAATGCTATACACCTTCCGAGCAAGTAGGCTGGGGTGCTGTGGTCGGTTCTTGTAAAATCAAGTGTGAGCAGAATTAATAAATAATGTGAGTTTATGCCGGTTAACATATATAATGCAGGTAACCAGGGCAAGGCTCGAGTACTGCATAAATTATTATTTAGTGAACCGTTGTATATATTGCATAAAAGAAGGCTTATGTGTGTCACTCACCAGTATTCATTACTGACTCTCGTAAAAAAATTCCATGGTTGTGTTGTATTTCAGGCATTGATGGCAAAATAAATAAATAGCAAGGAATGGAGTATTCCAAATTCTGGATTGTGAAGACCTTAGCTTTAAACTACGTTGTATAATTACAAATAAATTCTCGGTTTGTAATATTACTATTATAAATGCTCAAGATGGGTTTGAGGCTTTTATATTGACTTAGAATAAGTTTACTTAATTCTGTGAACGCTACTCTTCTCACAAATCTTAAACCTGTCACTACCTGCGATTTAATTATAAATGCATAACTAAATATATTCTAATTATTTGGTAAATCGGGGCGTGACAGAATTTTTGGTATCAGAGCATTAATATTTATTTTTATCTAATTATTGAACACTAATTTTATCATTTATTATTTATAGGATGGAGGGTACGGACAAATGGGGAGGACATTATGTATTTTCCGACGGCACAGTTGCCCCAAAATTCCCCTCTTTGCTCAAAGAAATCATAATAAGGGACGCCCAATCTATAGTGGCTGCTGATTTTAAGGAGATCGAAAGTAGTCATGCTCACTTTCTAGATAGAGATAAGACAGCTATTATCCTACACACTTTGCGTATTCGCCAGAGGACATTTCAGGAAGCAATTGATTATGTCGAAAGGAATCAGTTTGGTTAACCCTGAACAATAGTAGTTAAACAAGAACCATTGGATTTTCTCCCACCAGATTATCC
The DNA here is from genome assembly GCA_033977485.1 of Hydrangea macrophylla. NCBI lineage: Eukaryota > Viridiplantae > Streptophyta > Magnoliopsida > Cornales > Hydrangeaceae > Hydrangea > Hydrangea macrophylla. The sequence goes on along the minus strand of CM066986.1, from coordinate 15,613,697 downwards.
AGACACGTTGCTAGAAATATTTGACCCTAGTATCATGACACTCCCAGCCATAAACACGTCTGAAACGATTCCAATTCCCACATATGAGTTCTTCCCACTGGTGTCAGAAGCCACTATAGTCCCTGAGCAGATGGTATCCATAATGCCAGAGCCTGAGCCTTTCCTTAGAATGCCTGAATTGCCATATATAATTTCTGAACAAGTAACATCACCATTTATAATTCCCCATTCACTAGAGCTTTGGACCCAAGAAATGGCCCAATACTTCTTCATAATACCGGAACAAGCACCAACCCTTCTACTACCAGAGCCTGTTCCAGACCCAGAGCCTATCCCAGAACCGGAGCCCGAGCTTTATTTGGTGGAGTCAGCAGGATCCACTAATGGGTCTCCAGTTGAAGAATAGTTATGACTGGTAGTTGGTCTATTGTATAATTATTTTACTTATGGGGGATAGTAGTTGTAATATAATAACATTTTTGATGTAAAATAGGGTTATAGTGTCATAACATGACTTTTGATGTAAAATAGGGACAATATGACACATATTAACAAATAACATGTAACCGTTAATATAGCATATTGACGTTAATATAAATATATGTAGTACTTTACGTTATCTTGTCATTCTGATATTTTTTTTCCTTTTAGATATTGGCGGAATGTTCAAATAACTCATATACTTAGGATGGGACAACACCACAATTTGATCCTATTGGCCTATTAGGGGCATTTGTCAAGCAAATGGAATAAATGAATGCAAATAGAATGACCCCAGAAGCAAACACCTTAATTAGTAGATTCAAAGCATTAAACCCATATAGGTTTGCTGGAACAGCCGAACCAATCAAGGCCGAGCAATGGATCCAACAGATGGAGGATTTTTTCGAAGTCCTAGAATGCACGGACATAGAAAAACGAAGAATGGCAGTATTCCAACTAACTGCAGAAGCACGAAATTGGTGGGAAATGGTAAAGACTACCATAGGAGAAGAACCAGCTAGGCAAATGACCTGGACAATGTTCAAACAGAAATTTTTAGAAAAATACTTTCCTGACACAGAAAGAGAACGAAGGGAGAGGGAGTTCATAGAATTAACTCAAGAAAACTTGTAAGCTCTGGAATATCAGAATCAATTTGAAGCGTTGTTTCGATTTGCGCCCCACTTGATTGATACTCCAGAATGACGGACTCAAAAATTTGCCAAAGGATTAATTCCTCCAATTCGTCGTATGATTAGTGGATGTCGCCACCAGACCTATGAAGAGGTGGTAGAAGAAGCATTGGCCGTGGAGGAAGACAATCGACAGGAAACAAATGGAAGGTAAGAATAAGGAGAAGAATGGAAAGCAAGGGAACCAATTTTGGAAGGGCGGACCAGCTCGAAAGAAACCAAAGACGAATTCGGGAAACCCTAATGTAGTATCATTTCACCGTCAGCCCGGAACTGCCAACCCACCCAGAAACAATTGTTATAATTGTGGAGAAATGGGCCATAACGCTCGAGAATGTACAAAGCCAAGAGGGGTAGCAGTGACTTGTTACAATTGTGGTGAAAAGGGTCATTATAGTCGAGACTGTAAAAAGCCAAGGAAGTACAACAACAATTGGCCACAACCGGGACAAGGAGGCCAAGCCAAAATGTACGCAGTGGTTCCCGAGCAAGCTGGGATTGAAGGTACTCTCACTTTTTTAACAGTCATGCAAAGGTTTTATTTGATACTGGCGCTACACACTCATTCATATCTTCTAAAATGGTTCAAAAATTAGGATTAATTCCTGAGCGCCTAACCATGCATTTAGTGGTAGTCTCACCCCTAGGCTCTACCATAACACTTGACAGTGTGTGTAAAAACTGTATGGTAAAACTAGAAACAAAGAATATGCCTGCAGAATTGATCATGTTGGCGATGAGCCAGTTTGATGTAATTCTAGGCATCGATTGGCTCACTAAGTTTCGTGCTAACTTAGATTGTTGTGGGAAGACGATTACTTTTACTATCCCTGGTCAACAACAATTTACTTTCCATTATAATCCCTTGGGTGACGGTTTTATCACCAATTATCTTGCAACCCTTGAGAGTTCAAGTGAGGAACCCTCTATCTATCAAATTGTTGTCGTGTGCAAATTTGAGAACATATTTTGAGAGATTTTGAGTCTACCGCCCAAAAGAGAGATTGATTTTTGTATTGAGCTAATTCCTGGCACGTCACCTATATCCAAAACTCCTTATCGTATGGCACCTATGGAGATGCAGGAATTGAAGAAACAAATTCAAGAGCTCGAGGACCTTGGTTTTATTAGACCTAGTTTTTCACCATGGGGAGCACCTGTGCTCTTTGTGAAAAAGAAGGATGGATCCCTTAGATTGTGTATTGACTATCGTGAACTCAATAAGGTGACCATCAAAAATAGATACCCTTTACCTCGAATAGATGATTTGTTTGACCAATTACAAGGCGCCACAACATTCTCAAAAATAGATTTGAGATCTGGATATCACCAACTATTGATAAGACAAGAAGATATTCCAAAAACAGCTTTCCGAATAAGATATGGACATTACAAATTTCTCGTGATGCCTTTGGATTGACCAATGCACCTGCGGTATTTATGGATCTTATGAATCAAATTTTTCGGCCTTATTTGGACCAATTTATCATTGTATTTATCGATGATATTTTGATATACTCAAAAACCCAAGAAGAGCATGAACAACACTTGCGTATTGCACTACAAGTGTTACGAGAGCACCGATTGTACGCAAAATTTAGTAAGTGTGAGTTTTGGATGAAACAAGTTAAATTTCTTGGTCATGTAGTATCTCAAAGTGGGATTTTAGTTGACCCTTCTAAGATAGAAGCTGTTATGAATTGGAGTCAACCTACAACACCCACAGAAGTTAGAAGTTTTCTAGGGTTAGCAGGATACTATAGAAGGTTTGTTGAAGGATTTTCAAGAATAGTAAGTCCGCTAACTCGTCTAACGAGAAAGGAAGTGAAGTTTACTTGGGATGATACCTGTGAATGTGCATTTCAAGAGCTAAAGAAAAGATTGGCAACCGCACCAATCCTCACAATTCCAAGAAGCAGTGTCAACTTCACCATTTTTAGCGATGCTTCACACCAAAGACTAGGGTGTGTGCTAATGCAAGATGATAAGGTAGTTGCATATGGATCTCGACAATTAAAGCCTCACGAGCTCAACTACCCAACGCATGATTTAGAATTGGCAGTTGTAGTATTTGCATTGAAAATTTGGAGGCACTACCTATACGGTGAAAAGTTTGACCTTTTCTCTGATCACAAAAGTCTGAAGTATCTTTTATCACAGAAGGAACTTAACATGAGACAAAGAAGATGGATGGAACTTCTAAAGGACTATGATTTCTCACTACAATATCACCCAGGAAAAGCAAATGTAGTAGCTGATGCCTTAAGTCGAAAGCCACGAGGGATGATTGCTTACCTTATGATGCGAGAATGGGAACTACTAGAGTCATTGGTAGAATTCAATGTACCACCGATGGATCAAAAAGAAGGACAGTGGCTATGTAGTCTAGTAGCTTAACCCACTTTGATCAGCAAAATCCTCGAAGAACAAAGGAGCAACACGGAATTTCAGAAATGGTTTACAAAAAAGGTAGACAAGGACTCAACGACGTGGAACGTCGGACAAGACGGTGGATACAGATTTCAAAGAAGGCTTTGTGTGCCAAATTCAGCTGATCTGCGACATGAAATCTTAGATGAGGCACATCGCTCAAGATTGACGGTACATCCTGGGGGCACAAAGGTGTACAAAGATCTTAAAATAAATTTCTGGTGGGAAGGCATGAAGCGAGAGGTAGCAAAGTTTGTAGCAAAATGCTTCACATGTCAGCAAATAAAGGCAAAACATCAGAAACCCTCTGGATTGTTATAAACCTTGCCAATACCCGAATGGAAATGGGAACATATCACAATGGATTTTGTTACTGGACTACCAAAATCGAGACAAGGGTATGACGCAATTTGGGTTATAGTGGATCATTTGACGAAGTCAGCTCACTTTTTACCATACCGTATGACCGACACGGTAGAGAAAATGAGCAGACTGTACCTACAACAAGTGGTTTGACTACACGGAGTATCAGTATCCATTGTATCCGACCGTGATTCGCGATTCACTTCCAAATTTTGGGGAAGCTTTCAAACCGCTTTGGGAACCTTGTTAAAATTAAGCACAACCTTTCATCCTCAAACAGATGGACAGACTGAGCGAGTCAATCAAGTTATGGAAGATATGTTGCGAGCATGTGTTCTAGAATTTGACATGGTATGGGAAAGTCATTTACCACTAATTGAGTTCACCTACAACAATAGCTACCACTCTAGTATCGGTATGGCACCATTCGAAGCACTCTATGGTAGACCCTGCCGATCACCCGTATGTTGGGCAGAAGTTGGTGATAGAGAATTACTTGGACCAGATTTAATCCGAGAAACTACAGAGAAAGTAACAATTATTCGGGATCGGATGCGTGCCGCTCAGAGTAGACAGAAGAGTTATGCCGATCAACGGAGGAAAGATTTGGAGTTTGAAGTAGTTGACCATGTGCTATTAAAAGTATCTCCAATTCGTGGTGTGGTGCGATTTGGACAGAAGAAAGGGAAGTTATCACCAAGGTATATTGAACCTTTCCAGATCTTAGAACGAATAGGGAAAGTGGCTTATCGACTCGCACTCCCACCAAAATTATCTGGAATTCATAACGCCTTCCATATCAGCATGCTAAGGAAATATGTTCAAGATCCCTCACACGTGGTCGATTATGGTGATATAGAACTAAACATAAGCACTACATATGAAGAAAAGCTTGTACGAATTCTCGACCGAAAAGCAAAGCAGTTGAGGACAAAGGAGATCGCCTTAGTCAAAATTCAATGGAATCATCATGACGAGAATGAGGTTTCATGGGAACTGGAGACAGAAATGCGCAACAAGTATCCTCGAATCTTTGAAAATTGATATCGTGGTGATTTCGAGGACGAAATCATTTTTAAGGAGGGTAGAATGTAATACCCAAGAAGTATAATGTTATTATCATTAATACTAGTTAACCTTATTATTAGTAATTGCCTATTATTTATGGGCACAAATTATCCAATTAGCAATAGTTTTAAGTTTGGGTATCAAATTTATTTAAATTTTTACTTTTTATACTTCCATGTATTTTTGGGGAAATAATAAAATTTTTCATAAGCTCTTACCTTAGTAACTATGTGCCTCCTATTTAATTTGGAACAAGTACGTAACAATTGGAGATATTATCTAGGTGACCGGTTACAAATTATGGAAGTTATTGTAAAAAAAATGATCAAATGATTACTTTCCGTTGGACGTAACAAGAGGAAAGCTCTGTGCATGCACCAAAGATAATTTTTTTTTTAGCTACTAGGGTGAGGTGGCTTGGCTAGGAGGAATAGGAGGATGTAAGCTATATATCCATGACATCATTGAGATCACACCAAAGATATACCAACATATACACAGTCACTTTCTATAAATAGGGATGTTTGGTAATTGCACTGTGCATCCAAATGAAAAGGGACAGAAAGACCCAAAAGGGTAAGGATCTGCTTGGCTTAGTGGGTTAAAAGTCAGTAGTGGATGCGGGAGATAGGAAGGGTCTCTCTCAGTACAACTTGAACCAATATAGTAAAGTGAGGGCCTACATAACTTTCACTTTTATGTGTATATATACATGCATATATGAAAATATGTTGATAAAGACTGATATGTCTTTATACCATTGTTCTATAATTAATTTCTTTTAGCCATTAAAAGACCACAATTTGGGAGTTATTTTTCAGTACTGAATTCAAATAATAATAATAATAAATAAATAAATAAATAATTTTTTTTTACAGACTAAATTTTTGGGACTTCTAATACAAAATATATATATATATAGGAACAGTGAAACTGTTATTTGAGATTACTATTTTCTTACTGTCGGTTGGAACTTGTTAACTAAACTGGAGTAATTAACTTTTGCATACATAATATTTTCGTGTAAATTGTTAACAAAGGTGCAAGTGGCGTAGTGGTTGGGGGGCCATGTCTTTAAACTCAAAGTTTTGGGCTTCTAACCTTGACACATGCAATGGCTATAGCATATTTTATATTTTGGAAAGAATTACTTAGGTCCATTAAATGGACTCACTGGGCGGATACCCAACTAGGGGCTGTTTGGGGTTTGAAAAAAATTGGATTCAAAACAAGATACTCTATTTAAGTCATAGATATTTTATTCCATCTAGTTTTATTTATTTTGGTTGCATTAATTTCCAATCATTGAACAAAGGATTAAGTAATTTGTAATGGTAGATTTATATATGGAAAATTTTATGTCAATTGCTAGGACTATTGTTATCTAAAAATAAAATTAAGTAAGCCATTTGTAACCATGCTTATATCTCATTGATTATAATTGTTTGACTATTAAATAATTATTGACTTTGGAAGCATTATCATACTCTTATATTATATTACTGCTCTGAAGTCGGGGTAGATAGTTGAGACTTTTTGTCAAGAGACTTGAACCTGAGAAGACTGAGATAGTCCATCAGTGACCAGGACGGAGAGTGTCCTACAGTGAGTACTCATATACCATTCGACTCTAGCAGGTAGGCTAGCGAATGCTATACACCTTCCGAGCAAGTAGACTGGGGTGCTGTGGTCGATTCTTGTAAAATCAAGTGTGAGCAGAATTAATAAATAATGTGAGTTTATGCCGGTTAACATATATAATGCAGGTAACCAGGGCAAGGCTCGAGTACTGCATAAATTATTATTTAGTGAACCGTTGTATATATTGCATAAAAGAAGGCTTATGTGTGTCACTCACCTGTATTCATTACTGACTCTCGTAAAAAAATTCCATGGTTGTGTTGTATTTCAGGCATTGATGAGCAAAATAAATAAATAGCAAGGAATGGAGTAGTCCAAATTCTGGATTGTGAAGACCTTAGCTTTAAACTACGTTGTATAATTACAAATAAATTCTCGGTTTGTAATATTACTATTATAAATGCTCAAGATGGGTTTGAGGCTTTTATATTGACTTAGAATAAGTTTACTTAATTCTGTGAACGCTACTCTTCTCACAAATCTTAAACCTGTCACTACCTGCAATTTAATTATAAATGAATAACTAAATATATTCTAATTATTTGGTAAATCGGGGCGTGACACGTGTAATGCAATCATGTAACATTCCTAGATAAGTTGTCTCTAACACATAAGCATATAAACGGAGACTATCCTAAAGGATTTGTGTCGTTGAAAACAAAGTTGTAAACCTAGAAAAAATTCTAAGAGAGAGGATAGAGAAGGTACATGATACATGGGCACTAAGCCGCATGTAGACAAGGCAAGTTCACAAATTGAAGTCCGGATCCACGACATTCAATTCTATGCACTAAAACATCAAGGAATACCCAAGCATTGCAAAAACACAAGCAAACAAAGGATATGCATGGTAAACAAGAAAAATATGTCATCAATCAAATTTCCAGATTCAGCAACCTCTAATGAATCCTATCAAAAGTGCTCTTAAATATGAGCTGGGTTAAAACCCTTTTAGATAAAGTTAGATAGATATCTTTAGGAACTTCTCCAAATAGTAGAACCTCTTTACCATTTTTGAAGTTTGAGAAATAAGTGTTTTGGGAATAGTGGATCAGGACTGTCCACTGTTCTTGTAAAAATCATAATTAATTCTAAAAAGATCATGTGAAGCTCTATTTAGTGTCAAAAGAAAGCTATTTCATTGTAGTTTATGACAAAAATAATCCCATAGACATGTCATGAATTTAAGGTTTCTGAAAGGTATTTTAATCTGACTCTGTTATTTTGGAATTTTGGTATCATTTGACAAAGGAATGCAAAACATAATAAAAATTCATAAATCATGCTAATCAAGCTAATCTAAGCTTTTGATATCTCATCCAATTATCCTAGAAGATTTCTAGGCCATGTTTTATTCATCAATTGTTGTTGAGTGATCAAGGTATGACCATTTTGTATTCACAATCATAATTGTAGTTAATCTTAGAAAATTCCAGAATAGTAGTATTAACTTCAAACGCTTAGAAAACGATCTTAACTCGATCGTATGCTCACGATTTAACATCGGCATATAGATACATGAGCTAGGAATCATCCCCAAAAAGCAGAACATCGATAACTATTATAGATTTTCTTAAATTCAAGCACAAAGAAACTATGTTCAAATCTATTAACCGATTTCTCAACAATTTCTAAAAATAGCATATGGATCCTAGAAATTCTCAAAACGGACCGGATGAAAGCTAATTCATCAAAGTTTACTCAAAAAATTTGAAATCCATCAAACTATGGGATTTAATGGACCAAATCTTATGGACAAAACTAATCTGTTTTGCTGAATTTTGACTTGTTCATTTTAAAGTGTGAGAAAAACATCATAGGTGCTTGGTTGAAGGTTATTTGAGAGATCAAATTCATAGATCTATTTGACTATCATGATATCCAATCAATTTAGCCCTCAAGTTCTATGAAGAACTTTAGATCATGGATCAAAGGGACTTACAAATATCCAACTGGAGATGAATTTCAATAAGAATTCTAGGTAATAGAAATAATCAAGAGATGGGTATGAACATAGGAATCATCCCTCGCATAGATCGTACTTCTAAACCATCATAGAATTCAAAAAATAGATACATATGTATAATCATGTACGCATGAATCTAAAATTAGAATAGAAATAGGAAATCAAAATTAAAAATCAAAGTGAAAAACAATCTCTAATTATAAATTATCAATGAAAATCAAAAGAGATGTGGATCTAGCTATGTGAGTGTGTGAAGAACAAGAGATAAAGAAGATGAGTGTGCTAACAAATAAAATAGAACTAAGCTAGATCCAAATCTTACAGATCTATATATATAAACTAGGAATTAGAGATGAATTATAGTGTTCACCTCTTAGAGAAATCTCAATTTTGCAATCAAAGTTGATTAGAAGATCTTCTTCTTCAAGTGTTCTTCAAGCACTCATCCATGGAAGTTGAGGGAGGCAATTGGTGTTAAAATTATCTAATCCAATTATCTTGAGATTATTTTAGAAAATTCTAATTCATAATTCACTTCTACTCGCTTGACATCTCTCTTGAATTCTAAGTATATTTCTCTATATCTTGTATATACTCTTGTATGTACTTGTGTGTACTCTCTGATATATCTCTTGTATCCCAAAGATGATCTCATATGGATCTATATATAGAGTTTTGAAGACTTAGCTCTTAAGTTACAAGATTAAAATAGGATTTTTAGAGAGCATAAAAGGGTTAAAATGGCCATTTCGACGTCTAAACGCAATTTCCAAGCAATTTTCTCACAGTGGGAGCCTTCTAAAAGGGTCTGGAACCAGAAAAATGCGATGGAGGATACTCCTTATAGGTGGAGGTTATGGTGGGACCCGCCACCCCACTTCCCAAAACCGCCACCTGCTTTTTGGCATTCTCTGGTTGCCCACAACCCTGTTTCAAAAATTACGTGCACTGCTTTTCCAGATTTTTGTAAAAATGCTTTTTGGTGTCCGAAATTGTCTGCTTACAGACCGTGGGAAAGCTGTTGGGTTGAATTTCAGTATAAAAATATTCTCAGAGGTTTCGAAATGAAAATTGAAGTCCAATTGAAGCCCAAAGTCCTCCAGAACTTTCGTCGTCTTTTGAAATCAAACGACGTCTTTTTCAAAATTGCTTTTCAATGCGCGTCAATTTCGAAATTTTCTTTGAAATTGAATCTCTGGATACCTAGAATACTGCGTTTAGAACACTTAATGTTCATATAACCCTGAGTGAATATGAATTTTGAGAAACGATTTTGACAAAATTGGGATTTATGCATGGAGGAGGGCTTTTTTGAGCTTGAAGTCACTTTTCGAAGTTTGATCTTTCGATTGTGTGGAATCCAGTACTTCCACTGGGTGTTTTTCATCATTGAATCCTCCAAGACATTGTCCACCATAAATTCTATCAGTGTGGTCAAAATTGGGTGTCGACAATGGGGCATATAAATATATGAGTAGTCCTTTAAATATATATTATGACACTACAATGGGTTTATTATCCAAATTTGATCATGCAAACCTCTTGCATATTCCTAGAAGTTTTAATGAAGAAGCCAATGATGTGGCTCAGAGGGCATCTGGATTCAGAGCAAGTGTTGAAGATATTGAGATAGAACAAGTTACTTGTAGGAAATTATTGTCGATGTTGGTGGATAGATTACCTTTTGTTAATATCTCAAATGTAGAAATTCAGATGACTGGAGAAAACTAATCATAAATTATTTCTCAAGATTGAATGAAAACCCCAATCGAAGCATGAGATTGAAATCTATCAATTATATCATGTACAATGGAAAATTGTTCAAAAGAGGAAGTAATGGATTACTACTAGAATGCTTAAGTAATCTCGAAGGAATTGAGGCTATAGCTCAGATTCATGAAGGATTATGTGGAGCTCATCAATCTGTGTCATGCCCCGGAACCACCAAGATGATCCTAGGACACGTGGCACACCACCAAAGCCTTATACCAATGATTAAAGTTCAAAAATAAGTTTAAAATAAACTTAAACCAAAAAAGCTCAACTAACAAAGGGCAAAATCCCGTCTTTGCAATCGGCCAAAAACCCTGTTTTAACAAGTAATAAATTCTCATATAATATTACCAATTCACAAGTTGTAATCAGCACCAATGATTTAAACCATTGAAAGTTAAACCAAAGCCACAAACATGAGTTTCCAAGTACAAGCAAGAGTTTAAAAATACTTTAAGATAAGTAATAAATATAACCATTTACAACCAACCCAATAAATAAATCCCAAGTTCAAATGTCCCAAACCAACGACACTAGTACTAGGTACAACCATCCTATTCAACCCCAATGATAACAACAACTCCTATAAAACAAAAGCTAAATTATACAAGCTGGTTATTACATGAGTCAAATATCCATCTATTACATAAGCCTTGCTAACCAAAATACAACATACACTATTTCCAAATTTAAACTCATTACAAGCATATTACAAGCTTAGAACAAAAAAGGCAAGTAGCTATTAACGAGCTTACAACTCTTCCAAAACCCATAAGCCAGCCAAGCCACTTCCCAGCTCACTTCCCCGATTCCTCGCCGCGATCACCTACAATGGTTATTCAATAACCACTACAATATATAAGCTATATGCTTGTGAGCAATGCCAATCATGAATATGGATAATAAACATGCTCAATTCAACATAATACACAAAACTATAGTCTCTGGCAATAACTAGTTCACTCCCACCACTACCGGCTAGCCCGCGGCTCCACTCCCCAAGCCCACGTGACTAGTCATGACCCACGCTCTCACACGTGCGGTCCTATAGGCCTCTGGCGGCCGTGGTCGTCACCACAAAGATTACCTCATGGTGGTATAGAACTAGCAATTTCCATTGACCCAAATAGGCAACTCAACATGCTCATTTAATCATTACACCAAGCTTTTACAAATAAATTGGGCCTAATTTAGCCACATGAATTTTTCCCAATAATGAACTAAGTAAACTAAATTGCCCTAATTAAACATGTTTTGGCATCACAATTCAATCCAACATGAAAATCATCCAAATATCAAAACTAACATCACTCACCTCTTGGGTTTCGCTCCTAATTATGAGATTAAAGCCCGACTAAGAACCAGGTACAAACCCTATACATAAATTACAAGTCATGAACTTAAACCCCAAAATGGGTCGCAGAAAAACTGTCACAGAACTCAATAAAATTAGTACCAATAGATTAGACTCACCCCCAAGAGTTCGAATATATAGCCTGTTTTAAAAATCGAGGTCGTTCAGCTCATCAACCATCGTCGAGAATGTCACCGTCAACGTTGTAATTCTCGTACCTAACTCTCTGCAATTGTGTATATTAGGAAAAATTGGAGATGAGTAGGATGAAGAGTCATCCATTTAGGTGTCCTAATTATGTAAGTTTTCCATTTTTTTATTATGACACCCCCACTAGTTTACTAGTTTTGCAATTATACCCGTGCTAATTATTAAACTATATTAAAACTATCCCAAACCTAAATGAGTATTTGTCTATGTCTTGCATGGGTCCCATAAGTGGCCCCATATAATTATATGAAGTTGCTAATTAGCCTAGTAATTATGTAACGTATTCAATTCATGATCACAAATATACCGCTATCTGACTCCAAAAGTGGTCATCACCTAATATCATGATATTATTAACAATAAAATAATAAATCATTTAAGCCTTAATAAACATGTAGGCACATAGGTGTTCCACAAATAATGTCACATCCCAACTTGGGATGCCATACTGGCCACAACTGGGTTCCTAACTAGACACCCATAATCAACTTAGTGGGTTAATCCCACCTCCAATAAGTGTCACATAACACATTAATTAACATTAACTCGTGATAATGCATGCTAGAGCAATAATAAATATAAATAGCGGGAGCAGGTGTCACATCCCTCCCATCCTTAAAAAGGAGTTTGTCCCCAAACTCGTAGTACCTCAAGTTTCGAATAAGAACGGATTCTTCTCTTTCATTTCATCTTCTCTTTCCTACGTGGCTTCCTCAACGGAATGATTTTGCCATAATACCATGACTAAAGAAATAGTCTTCATCCGCAGAACTTGTTCTTTCTTGTCAAGAATCTTGACTGGATGCTCGATATATGTCAAGTCTTCCCTGACTTCCAATGGCTCTGGAATAATTACTTTCTTGGGATCTGATACACATCTTCTTAACATTGATATATGAAATACATCGTGTACATTAGCTAACTCCGATGGCAACTCCAACCGATAGGTTATTGGTCCAACTCTACCAATGATCTCAAATGGTCCAACATACCTTGAATCCAACTTTCCACGTTTCCCAAACCTCGTAATACCCTTTGAAGGTGATACTTTCAAGAATACAAAATCCCCAACTTCAAACTCCATCGGTCTTCTTTTCAAGTCTGCATAGCTTTTATATCTACTTTGAGCTGTTTGAAGCCGTTGATGTATTATCTTTATCTTCTCCATAGTTTGCTGAACAATTTCAGGCCCTATCAATCTTCTCTCACCAACCTCAGTCCAACAAAGTGGAGAACGACATTTATGCCCATATAAAGCCTCAAAAGGTATCATCCCAATACTGGATTGATAACTATTATTATAAGCAAATTTAGCCAATGGCAAGTGCTCTTCCCAGTCACCTTTAAAATCCAAAATACAAAGTCGAAGCATATCTTCAAGTATCTGAATTGCACGCTCTAATTGTCCATCGGTTTGGGGATGGAAGGCTGTGCTGAAATTCAATTTAGTACCCATCGCTTTTTGCATTCCTTGCCAAAATCTTGATGTAAATGCACTATCTCGATCTGAAACTATAGATATTGGAACTCCATGAAGTCTCACAATTTCTTGAATATATGATTCAGCTAATTTCTTCGGATCATTGGTCTTGATCGGTAGAAAATGTGCCAACTTGGTCAATCGATCAACGATTACCCATACACTGTCATTTGACCTTCTAGATCTCGGTAAGCCTCCCACAAAGTCCATTGTAATATTTTCCCATTTCTACTCTGGTATAGGTAGTGGTTCAAATTTTCATGCTGGTTTTTGATTTTCCACTTTTACCCTCTAACAAGCCACACACTTTGCCACGTGCTCAGCTACTTCTCGTTTCATCCCTGACCACCAATAGATTTCTCGCAAATCACGGTATATCTTAGTACTACCCAGATGAGTTGAGTACCTTGTATTGTGTGCCTCTTCCAAAATTACTTCCTTTCTACCATTTTTATTGCGTACACAAACCCGATTCTTGAATTTTGGTTGCTTACCTTTAGTTCTTCAATATAAAAAAGTAAATTTTGGTTGCTTACCTTTAGTTATCTCATCATGAATCTTCTTCAATGTTGGATCTTGAAGCTGTTTAGCTCGAATTTCATCAATAAGGGATGGCTGCGCAATGATAGCTGACATTAAAGCACCTCTGGTTTCTGAAATCACCTCCAACTTTAGCTGCTCCATTTCTCGAATTAACTTTTATTGTGAAGTTAAAGTATAAGCCAAATTGGTTGTAGACTTTTGACTCAGCGCATCGGCCATCACATTAGCTTTCCCCGGATGATACTGGATTATTAAATCATAATCCTTCATTAATTCTAACCACCTTCTCTGCCTTGTATTCAAATCCCGCTGTGTAAACAAATACTTTAAACTCTTATGATCAGTATAAATTTCACACTTTTCCCCTTAAAGATAGTGCCTCCTAATTTTTAAGGCAAAGATCACTGCCGCCAATTCAAGATCAAGTGTTGGGTAATTCACCTCATGTGGCCTTAATTGTCGTGAAGCATATGCTATCATCTTATTGTTTTGCATTAGTACACAACCCAAACCTCGATATAAAGCATCACTATATATCACAAACCCTGTAGTACCTAAAGGAATGGTCAATATTGGTGTTGCCATCAAATGAGCCTTCAATTCAACAAAACTTTCCTCACACTCTAGACTCCAAACGAAAGGAACATCTTTTCACATAAATTGTGTCATTGGCATCGCAATTCTTGAAAACTTTTCCACGAACCTTCAGTAATATTCAGCTAATCCCAAGAAGCTTCGTACTTCTAGTGCACTTGTTGGTGATTTCCAATTAGCCACAGCTTTAATCTTTTGCGGATCCACTGATACACCCTCTTTTGAGATCACGTGACCCAAAAATGCTATCTCAGTTAACCAAAATTCACACTTCTTCAATTTTCCGAACAGCTTCTTTTCACAAAGTCGCTGTAGAACCAACCGTAGATGCCTCTCGTGATCTTCTACACTCTTGGAATATATTAGGATATCATCTATGAAGACAATTACAAACTCATCTAAATAGTCTTTGAACACTCGATTCATCAAATCTATAAATGCTGCCGGTGCGTTCGTAACTCCAAAAGGCATGACAAGAAATTCATAATGGCCATAAAGGGTCCTAAATGTTATTTTCTCCATGTCTTCCTATTTGACCTTTAATTGATAGTAACCCGATTGTAGATCAATCTTAGAAAAGACCTGGGTTCCTTGAAGTTGATCAAACAAGTCATCGATCCTACGCAACGGATATTTGTTCTTGATAGTTAACTTGTGGAGTTCCCGATAATCGATACACATCCTTATAGTCCCGTCTTTCTTCTTGACAAAAAAAATTGGTGCACCCCACGATAATACACTAGGTCGAATGAATCCCTTATCTAGAAGATCTTGCAGTTGAATCTTCAATTCTTTCAACTCCACCGGTGCCATTTTGTACGGTGTTTTCGATATTGGCTGAGACCCCGAGGCTACTTCAATGGTAAATTCAATTTCTCGCTCAACTAGTTGTAGACACCCCATTTTTTCGGTTATCAGATTTAGGAAACCCATAGCTTGGTGGTTCACAATGATCGCAAAAGACACAAAAGGACTCTCGAAAGTCAGCTCTATCTCCCAGAATGCTCAGAATGACCAAAATACCCTTGAAAGCCCGAAAGCTCCTAAATTTGGTCCCGAAAACATACTACGTCGTAAGAAAAGTGATCAAATGAGTTTTTAAGAAAAATCGGATGAAATCATCAGCTCCCAGAGACCCCGGAAGTCCCGAAAGTTCCCGAAAAGTCCCCGTTGACCGGTTTGACCAAGGTTTGACCAGGTTTGACCAAGGTTTGACCAAGTTTGACCAAAATTATCCGAATTCACCAGAATCATTTTAAATCATGAAAAAAGTGTTAAAACAAGTTCCAAAAGAAAATCGAGCGAAAACATCAGCTCTCGGGAATCCCGGAGGTTTCCAGAACTTCCCGAGAATCCCAGGTTTGACCAGTTTGACCAGAATTTGACTTTAGAATCGGGGCACCGAAACAATTTTCAAATATTTTTCATGGATACTAGAGGTCAATGGCTTTCCAACGGTATATCGCACATAATTTCTGGATTTAAAACGAATTTATTATGAATTTCCAAAGACAAAAAAGACGATCAAATCGGCTTTTATTGTGAATACCGCAAAACTTTTCAAAGTGACCTATTCCCAAACTATTTTTTATGTAAAGTAGACTCCATTACCTTTCCAACGGTATATCACAATCTCATTTTGGAGTTCATATTCATTTTCTGTGAATTTCGGACGAAATAGGGCTTTTTCGCGAATACCGGAACCTCAGGGGGCCTAAACAACATTATCTGGACGAAGGGAGGAGCAGTGCCGCCGCGGCACTGGCCCACTGCCGCTGCGGCACTGGCCCAATGCTGCCGCGGCACTCCCCTCCAGAACAGTGAGTTTTTGTAATTAGTTTTGTGGTCCCATTTTGATTAATTAAAAACCAAAACGACATAGTTTTATGATTCCAGATGTTTGGAGCCAATGGGAATACTTTCTAAATCCCAAAACCACCCCAAGTTGGCCTATATAAACACCCCATTACTCTTCATTTTGGGGGAGTCAAATGAAAGCTTAGAAAAAGTTTGGGAGAGAAAGTTGTAGAGATAAGGTTAGAGTAGAGGGAAAAAGGCTTCCTTCTTTGATTTTCAAAACAAAAGTGAGTTCTAAACTTTGTTTTTACTTCATTACTCCCATTTATTTCAACATTCAATACATCCAACCACCATTTTAGTGAGCATTTAAGAGAGTGGAAGCTTCTTCCATGTCCAATGTCATTACATATGAGTGAAACACCAAACTACAAGTTCTATACATCATGAATATCATCTATTGATCATTATCTACTTGCTTGTTTATTCATTGTTTATCTCTTCTTACCACATTTCTTTTTGATTTTTCTTTATTTACTTACTAGTTCATCATCATATAGATGATGACATGAAGTTTGAGGTGAGTGAATCCTTATGGATAGTAGCTCTTGACCTCAAAAACATGTTTGATAGATGATGATCATAACTTCAATACCTCCTAGGTATTTTGAAGTTATGCTCAAAATAAAATAAATCTTTCCAACAATCTTGGAGGTTCTTGATGGTGAGTTTGATGTTGACATTTTAAGTGGCTATAATCCTTATTGAGTATTGAAAATATGCTTTCAAAACATCTATTTCAAAACCCCTCTCAATCCCTTTCATTTTGGTTTCAAGAAACAAAACCTTGTTTTCTCCAATATCTTCAAAACAATGAGTCAAAACAGTAAGTGAGCTGAGTTCAAAGATTTCTCTTGAACTCAATACTCAACTTATGGATGCAAGGCCACTTGGAAAGTCTTCCTAACTCATTGGAGAACACCCATGATTTTTGGTTTGACTTGGAAGTACTTGGAAATGGTCCATTTGGACCCAAACATTCCTTCCAGACATTCTGTTTTTGCTGTCACAGCAGCCAGGTCCACTTCCAACCTCTTTTCCAGAACACTTTTCCAAAAGGGATGATCCTAACTTATTTTTCCCTTAAACTTTAATGTCTTAGGAAACCTTCTGTATAAAATGGGCCTCTAGATCATTCTTTTCATTTTCTAAGATTTTTCAACATTTCAGTCGACGGTACGGACTCTGTTTCTGAGTGACCTCTATTGTTTATATGATTTCTCTCAATCTGTGATAGTTATTAAAGATTGGCTTTTTGGGTTGTGTTCTAGACACAATAAGGAAGTTCTCCATAAAAAATCATGCATTGAAAACATTCCTAACCCCTCTTTTCAATTTCCAAAAGATATAGTTACTGTTCTATCCACTATTCACAGCAAGCACATCTTAACTTTCATTCTTTGATTTGATGCTTATATGCATTCTAAATTAGTTCATATCTTAGGAAGTAGTTCATACTACATTTGTACATATCCCATGTTGATTTCATTCATCCATTCATACACATTCTAGACTTCTAAGTCATTCTAGGAAGCCAAGAACACAAAGCACACTACAACCTTGGCACATTTTAGATACATACATTGCATCCATGCAAAGAATTGGGGCTTTTGTGACTCCTAATCTAAGAAGATTATAAGGGATGGTCATGATCACACGTTCATGCTTCCCCCGACCTAATCACCCTTTCTCGTCCATCCCGGGGATTGAGAGGTCTTCTTTTCTCAAAGAATAACATGCATCATTCTAGCTTGCTAAGCATATTTTGATTTCTTTGATTATTTGTTTCAAGAACAATTCATGTCCCCCTTTAGATTAGGAAGTCTTGATTATTTGATACATGATTAGACGATTTTTCCTAGGTTTTTTTGTGTGATCTTTCACTTTACATTGTATGATATTTGGCTTAGATCTTATGAATGATATCTTATCTTTAGATCTTCCATTTCAAGTCTCTTATGTAATGTAGTATACTATCATAGTATTATTTGTCGAACCAAACATAGTATAAGATGATTATTTGGATGCTAATTGAGGCCCGTTGAAAGACGGGGCGAGTTGAGGGTGTTTTAGTCGCGACAAAGGCTCCTTCCTCTCTCGTACCAAAACCCCGAGCCAAGTTCTTTGGTTATGAAGGGCCGGTGCCCTTTATCCATTTGGGTGAGTCAAATTAGGTTTCTTGGTTCCTTAAAGACCAAGTGGCGACTCTGTATCTGTTTTCAACAGACCTTTCATTTTCTTCCTTTGATCCAAATCAAATTTCAAACAAGTTTCAAAAACCAAACAAAAGCGGTGGAATCCCGGTATCCACAATCTGGCGACTCTGCTGGGGATTTTTATTTTAAAACGAAATAATACAGAGGTTTGACTCATAAGAAGCATCCTTAAAATCATCTTTTTACTGTGTCTGGTTCACCGCATTGCACTCTTGCATTTCCCTCCCTCCGACTGTGTCTGAAACGCGGCGCTGACATTGTTCAAGTCTTGCTGTGCCAGGGCACAAGTCACCGTTGATACTGTACCTTCCAAGGTATATCAAAAAGAGTAAAAACTTCCGTACTGTCTCCCTGACGGTATATTGGAACTCTCGTCAACGGACCCTCTTTGACTAAAGCCAGCCTCTGCATATAGATTTCTGTAGAACCTTTCATAGGACTGTTCATTTATCTTTTCAGATAGGACAATGTGATATAACTGTTGTATGCCCTGACGAGATTACCTGCGCGGTGTAGACGCTTATGTGGCATACAGAACCTCTTTCTTATGATTCCCAAGGCAATCACTCACCTGTGATCACATTGAGTTGACTTGCCTAGGCACCATGATAATGATGTCTGCTCCATGCTCACAAAGATATACACCGCAAACCTTGTTTGTTGGTCCTGAGACATAGGAGTATGAAAACTTGCTAGACAGTATGATCACCATCATCAACTATTCTCATCGTATATCCCTATTTCTTCCAGAAACTCTACCCAACTCATCAGGATATCCCTGTTTCTCCCAGAAACTCTGTCCAGATATCCAGATATAACCGTATATCCCTGTTTCTCCCAGAAACTCTGTCCAGATATCCCAGATATAACCGTATTAACCAGTTTCTCCTAGAAACTCTGTCCAGATATCCCAGATATAACCGTATTAACCAGTTTCTCCCAGAAACTCTGCCCAGATATCGCAGATATAACTGTATTAACCAGTTTCTCCCAAAAACTCTGTCCAGATATCCCAGATATAACCGTATTAACCAGTTTCTCCCAGAAACTCTGCTCAAATTTCCCAGAAATACCAGAAACTGTGTCCGGGTATCCCGAATTTCTCCCAGAAATTCTGTCCAAATCGACCGAAAATGTCCAGTCTCTCCTAGAAGCCTTCGCAAAAACCTGGAGACCCCTATTATCCCTTGGTGATCGTACTGGAAAGTAATATTGGCACACTCTATATGGTTAGGACCTTATTTGTTTAACTACTATATGTTAGAAATAGGAGCATCATATAGATTAGGGCTTACATCCGCATGCTTGTCTCACATGCATGCACCATTCCCATCAATCCGCACGCACCGTTCGAGTCAGTCCGCATCACTGTCTTTGTCTGTCTAAAGTCGTCGCTATCAGAATCTGATACACCCCTTTCTCTCGAAATCTGTCAGGTCAGCATAGATTCCCAAGGTCAACAACCAGGATCCTCATCGTGGGTCAGGAGTTCAGATAACCGTTTGGTTTGAACCGAGAAGAGTTAGAAAACAAAGTTACCGAGTTAGGAGCAACTATAAGCCAACAGTCTGACAGCCTAGCCTAAGTTCTGAAGTTCATGGAAGAACTGAAGTAGCAGCAGCCGCAACCTCCGCCCGGGTTTCCACCACCAGGGTTTGAACCTCCTCCACATGAGAATAACAGAGAGGAAAACTGGTTTCAAGGGGTCCCACTGCTCGCATATGAGAAGAAGCTCCAAGAGAAAATGGACAAGGTCGATAAGCTGGAGAGCGTACTGAGAAAAAGCAAGGGGATCGACGATTACATGCTAGACTTGGAAGGCCTCTTTGAGCCTGTCAAGTTAAAACTGCCGGAGAACTTCAAAATGCCTACCATCGACCGTTTTGATGGCACTGGGAATCCAAAAAGTCATGTGAAGCTGTGTATGAGTATCTTCCAGTCCATGGGTTGTACCCACGAGCACATTGCGATGCTGTTTCCGCAAACTCTGGCAAAATCCGCACTATCATGGTTCCTAACCTTGGAAGCCTCCAAAACCCGAGCAGGGGAAGACATTGTTCGAGTCTTCGTCGATCACTACTCCTATAATCAAGAGCTGGATGTCACTATCAGGGATTTGGAAACGACCCGGCAGAACAACAATGAATCCTTCACTGCATTTCTGAGTAGATGGAGGAGCAAGGTAGCCCAAATGACCCACCGGCTAGTTGAGAAGGAACAGGTGGGAATGCTAATCCGAAATCTGCAGCCGCTCTACCATGAGAAATTATTCTACCAGTCCATCTCCACCTTTGAGGAGTTGTTTGAAGTCGGAACCCAAATTGAAGATGCTATCAGGGAAGGAAAGATCAAAAAGGAAGATTCTCCGAGTCAGTCAAGAAGGCCCAACTACTCCCGGAATCCCCTGGATGTCAATGCCCTTAGCAGCCAACCCATGGCGTACCCTCCTAGGCCCTACCAACCCTCTAACCAGGCAAATTCCTCCAATCGCCATTTCCAGAAAAAGCCCCCTCGCAACTTCGCCAAGTTAGAAATCTCTCTCTCCTCAGCCCTAGACTGCCTCCTAAAAAAGGGCCATCTCCAACTACTCCAGCCTCGAAATACCCTGCCCCCGCCTAACTGCGATATGTCCAAGTGATGTACCTACCATCAAGCCCCTGGCCACAACACCGATGATTGCATGCGCCTCCACCACGATATCCAAAACCTCATTGACCAGAATATCATTGAGCCGCCTCCGAAGCAACCCCATATCACTCAAAATCCTCTACCAAACCACAAAAATGTCAGCCTCATCGAGTCTAACCCTATATCCTTTCAACCCTGCTACCTATATTACCCCCCTAGGACAACCCTTACCCCTCATTGACATTTCGGATTCTGAAGGAATTCATCTGATTGGAGGGGAGAATGACGAGTGGCAGCAGCAGCTAGACGACGAGCAAGACCTATTCTTTCTGGAAGAGCATGATCTGGGGGTGGTAGACCTCAAATGGAATGACCCTAACAACGAGAGTGACGCTTCTATCTGGAGCGAGCCGAAAAAGCCATTTGTGGGGACGGATTATGATTGGTTCAAAGAGGATGGGACTGTAGAAGAGCCTACTCCTGTCGAGATTGATCATCTGACCAGGTCAGGCCGTCATTATCAGCCTCCACAGCCTATCGCCGATGTAACCGAGAAAGGTCCAGTCAAAGACAAGGGGAAGGGTAAGATGGATGAGATCATCGAAGAAGATAATGAGCTGATAAAACAGCTAAAGAAAACCCAGGCACATCTCTCAATGTGGGATATCATGGTAACATCCTACAAGCATAGGCAAGCCGTGTTAAATGCCTTGGCTGGAATAGAGGTCCCCATCGACGCCGCACCGGAGGACATGGTAGCTTTCTTGGGCGCACTTGCCCCCGACCCGATCATTACGTTTTTTGATGAGGACCTGCCACCGGAAGGATCTACACATAACAAAGCATTATACATCACCGTCGAATGCAAGGGACAACAGGTGCCATTTTATCTGGTCGATACAGGTTCTGCCTTAAATGTTTGTGCCCTAAGGACTGCCACCGCCTTGGGGGTCAATATCCTTGACATCACGCCATCTGTGCAATCCTTGAGGGCCTATGATAACACCAGGAGAAATGTAATGGGGACTGTTTCTCTCCAAATCCGGGTAGGATCTTTGGTAAGCACTGAGATTTTTCAAGTCATGGACATACCTGCCTCGTTCAACTTGTTGATTGGAAGGCCCTGGTTACACGTTAACAAAGCCGTATCGTCCACTGTGTATCAAATGATCAAGTACATTCATGAGAAGGAAGTAAAGATCATCCTCGGTAGTAGTTGGGGTAATGAAGCTTTCCCAAATTACGCTCCCATTTTTGAAGTCCAAATACCTGAGCTAGAAGAAGGAGAAATCGGGGGATTCTTCATGGAAGAGGTCCACATGATCAATGACGAAGACAGGTTCCTCGAGATCCACTCCACAGTCGTCAACATTGTCCGCAAGATGAACTACTTCCCCGGAATGAGATTAGGCCGACGGCAGCAAGGAATTCGTGAGTTTCCTCAGATCAAAGGGCAACAAGGAACTTTCAGGTTGGGGTACAAGCCCACTGAAGAAGACGTCGAGCTACAGAGGCCATGGAAGAAAAGGGTAAGGGGTCTCCCGCAATACCGCAAGACCTTGAATGGACAATTCATCAAAGAAGGAGATGATTTCCCTTACTTCGAGTTCCCCGAACCCTGGATCCATCCAATCACTAGGAAAAGGCACCCCGGGCTTGAAATCTTCGCTGACTGCGAAAGGCCCCCATATCAAGATCCGTTCTATCCCGAAGAAATTGAGAAGACCCCGGAGGAAGACTGGTTGAAATACCTGGACATTGAAGCCATCGAGAAGATGTGGGAGGAATCCGCTGGGAAGAAGGAAGAAAAGAGGGCCAAGAGCCAAGATGATCAGATCAAGCTAACTGAGGAGGGTCTGAGCAACCGGGCTGTAGAGTCATCTGTCCGTGTCTCCCTATCCCCTTTTCCCCCAGGGTCTGTATTGCCAATTATTGAGTCTGTACCAGAGTCGGTTGTTGTAAGCCCACCACTATCCAATGTAGTCACTTCACCTATCATGAATGAAATAAAAGACGATTCTGCTTACTCCTCTGTGTCCAACACTTGTGAATGCACAGATCCCTCCGAGGATCTCCCAATTGAACTTAAGCAACTAATTAAAAAACCACCTGCTTATAAAATAATCGAAGATACTTTATCAGTTAACCTAGGTGAAACAGATAATCCACAAATTGTGCAAATTGGCTCAACTCTTAATAAAGAAGAAAAAGAAAAATAACTCTCCTGCTAAAAGAACTCAAAGATGTTATTGCTTGGTCTTACGAAGACATGCCTGTGGTCGATCCTGACATTGTCCAACATCATATCCCCATCCTCCCCAATTCTAAACCTGTCAAGCAAAAACTGAGGCGCATGAGGTCGGAATGGGCACTCAAGGTTAAAGAAGAAGTGGAGAAGCAGTTCAAGGCAGGGTTCATCATTGTCACCGAATATCCAGAATGGGTTGCCAATATCGTGCCAGTCCCGAAAAAGGATGGAAAAGTTCGTGTGTGCGTCGACTTCCGTGATCTAAACAAGGCCAGTCCCAAGGATGACTTCCCGCTTCCCCATATTGACGTCTTGGTAGATAACACCGCAGGACATGAGCTACTGTCATTCATGGATGGTTTCTCTGGGTATAATCAGATTCTGATGGCGCCAGAAGATCGGGAAAAGACGACATTCACCACCCCTTGGGGAACCTACTATTATAGAGTAATGCCTTTCGGACTCAAGAATGCAGGGGCAACCTACCAAAGAGCTGCCACCACTCTGCTGCATGACATGATTCACAAGGAGGTAGAAGTGTATGTAGATGACATGATCGTGAAATCCAGGGACAGAGAAGGACACCTGATAGCACTGGAAAAGTTTTTCAAAAGGTTGCGCAGATACAAGATGAGGTTGAATCCAAAGAAATGCACTTTCGGTGTGACCTCCGGTAAACTCCTGGGTTTTCTCATCACTCAAAGAGGGATAGAGGTGGATCCTTCTAAGATCAAGGCAATCCTAGAAATGACACCACCACGGAATGAAAAAGAAGTAAGGGGGTTTCTCGAAAGAATCCAATTTATCAGCCGCTTCATTTCCAAACTCACAACTACATGCGATTCTTTGTTCCGGTTGCTGAGAAAAGGAGAAAAGTTCCAATGGGATGACCAATGCCAAGCCGCTTTCGACAAAATAAAAGCCTACCTTCAAAATCCACCTGTCCTCTCCCCACCCGCTCCTCATAAGCCTTTATTCCTTTACCTATCCGTCTCCGAAAATGCCATGGGTTGCATGCTAGCCCAAGAAGGAGACGAAAGCCACTCCGAAAAAGCCATATATTACCTTAGCAAGAGGATGGCTGTGTATGAGCTCAACTACTCTACCCTCGAAAAAACGTGTTGGGCTTTGGTTTGGTGCACCCGCCGACTAAGACACTACATGCTGGCCTTCCCGGTTGTGCTCATATCCCGCATGGATCCCTCTAAAATACCTCCTCGAAAAGCCCGCCCTGACCGGTCGCATATCCCGTTGGTTACTCCTGTTATCTGAATTTGATATCAAATAAGTCACAAGCAAGTCGGTTAAAGGTTGAACCGTAGCTGAGCATCTCGCAGAACATGCAATCGACTCTGAAGAAAGTGGGGACTTTCCATTTCCAGACGAGAATATCATGGAAATCAAGGAAGAACAGTGGAAGTTGTACTTTGATGGAGCAGCCAACATGAAGGGATACAGAGTAGGAATGATCCTAGTATCGCCAAGTGGGGACCATACTCCGTTAGCAGTCAAGCTCAATTATAACTCCACCAACAACACTGCTGAGTACGAAGCATGCATTCTGGGAATGGAAGCAGCCATAGAGCTGAAGGTTCGGAAGTTAGACGTCTTCAGGGACTCAAACCTCATCATATCACAAGCTAGAGGAGAATGGAAAGTAAAAGAAGAAAGGTTGAAGCCCTATCATGACCATCTAGATCAACTCAAGAGGCAGTTCGAGAACATTACATTCCTCTACTTGCCCAGGGAAGAGAACCAGCTGGTAGATTCCTTGGCTACTTTAGCCTCCATGATCAAAGTTCCTATGGGAGTCAGGATGATGCCCTTGGTAAATGAGCAGAGGTACGAGCCTTCGTTCAACATAATCGCCACAATCGAAGAAGAAGAGAATGGGACACCATGGTATCAGGATGTTTAGGATTTCATAGAAAATGGGATGTACCCCAGAGAGTCTACCGAGAAAGACAAAAAGGCCATTCGAAGATTCACAGCACAATTCATCATTTGTGGTGGGAAATTGTTGAAGAAAGGATACAACGGTCACAACCTGACCTGCTTATTTGGAAAAGGCTCCAGATGAATGATGGAAGAAATACACGAGGGGGTATGCGGTCCGCACATGAACGGTCACATGTTGGCCAAGAAAATCATAAGACAAGGGTACTACTGGACAACATTGGAGAAAGATTGTTGCGAATACGTAAGAAGGTGTCACAAGTGCCAGATTCATGCAAACATGATGCATACACCACCATCCCTTCTGTACAGCATGACCTCACCTTGGCCATTCTCAACCTGGGGAATCGACATCATCGGTGAAATCATTCCGAAGGCCTCGAACGGAAATCAGTACATCTTGGTGGCTATCGATTACTTCACAAAATGGGTAGAAGCCGCGTCCTACAGCAAGTTGGGGGGCCAAGGAAGTGGCCAAATTCATCAAGAGAAATCTCATCTGCCGTTATGGAGTCCCCCATGAGATCGTTTCGGACAACGGGAGTCATTTCAAAGCAGAAGTCAGGGATCTGTTTGAAGAATATGAAATCACTTATCACAAGTCGTCACCATATAGGCCGCAAACCAACGGGGCAGTCGAAGCTGCAAATAAGAATGTCAAGGCCATACTGCAGAAATCGGCTGATACCTACAAGGACTGGCATGAAAAGCTACCGTTTGCGCCTTGGGGGTACAGAACGTCGATAAGGACGTCCACGGGAGAAACTCCTTACTCGCTGGTGTATGGGATGGAAGCGGTACTTTCGGTCGAGATAGAACTACCGTCTCTACGCGTGATGGAAGAATGTGAAATTTCAGAATCAGATTGGTTGAGAAAAAGATACGAAGTGTTGGCTCTCATAGATGAAAAGCGTCTAGCGGCAGTCGACCATGTCCGAATCTATCAAAGGAGGATAGCCTGTGCTTTCAACAAAAGGGTTCGTCCAAGAAAGATTGTCAAGGGTGACCTTGTCCTTAAGGAATTGCGAGCTCCGATCTTCGATCCCCGTGGAAAGTTCAAACCTAAGTGGGTCGGCCCTTATATCGTCAAAACCATTCTTTCCGAAGGAGCAACTTACCTCATGGACCTCGATGGTGTCGAATTCAAAGAACCAACCAACATGGATCGCCTCAAGAAGTACTATGCTTGACCATTCCCCAACCAATTTCCTTCAAGCCTTGGCCCTGAACTACGCTCGACCTGATTCCCACTCGGGGATACGTAGGCAACCACATCGGTTCGGTCGCTCCACCCACAAAAAATAAATAACTGATTTCCTTCAAGCCTTGGCCTTAAACTACGCTTGACCTGATTCCCACTTGGGGATACGTAGGCAACCGCATCGGTTCGGTCACCCCACCTACCTAAAAACCAACCCGCTTCTTTCCAAACCATGGCCCGAACTACGTTGGACCTGATCCCCGCTCGGGGGTACATAGGCAGACTTTCAAAAAAGAAAAGGATGGCTCGCTAGGTTGAAAATCCGAAAGGACGCCTAGGCAAAAATTAGAGCTAAATCCAAAGTGAGCAATAACAAAAGAGAGAAAAGAGCTCGCTAGGTCACCTAACTGGTGCCTAGGCAAAAGTTATGAGCATTTGAAAAAACAAAATCACGGTCTTCACCATAACCCAGAAATCACCCTCCACACTAGGGGCAAACTTCGGCCACTCGTCTCGTTTGCCTGAACCTCTGCTAAACTAGGGGCAAACGTCGGTCATCTACCTCGTTTGCCTCACAACCATACATATCCCAAACTAGGGGCAAACTTCGGCCACCCGCCTCGTTTGCCTCTAATCGTCCTAGACCCTAGCATGCCCAAGCAAGTACCAAAAGCAACATCTAATTGAAATCTCGGTTACAAAATGTTTTTCAGAAAGCTTAAATGCATAAAATGAGATTCCCAAAGTAACCAAGGTTCACCGATAAACAAACTTTGAATATTACATAAACAGGAACAATCAAAGAAATAAAAGTCTTTCAAAAAGCAATCACACATGTTCAAAGACACTTGGAGGAATGAGCAGAATCAGTCAGGTCTAGTTTTATCTTTGTAAGGCCTTTAGAAGTAGGCTTTTACTCGGTCAGTCCAACCATCAATGAAAGCAGCAATAGTGGCAGCCCTGATCCTGGAAGCAAAGACCCTCTCAGTAAACCCCCGGGGAATCTCCTGAACCTGTCCATACTGTCTGGCCAAACGGCGAGGATGATAGAAAGAAGTCTCTCTCAGACCCATCAACCACACTCTCTGGTGACCCCTGAGGCTCGTGGTGACAGCATAAAGGCCCCAATGCCTCACGATCCAGGAAATGTCAGCCTCAGATAAGGCACCCATCATGCCCACCCAATCGACAAAAGTATAGTGAGAGTTAAGCACGGCTCGACGAAAGTAAACTGGTGGTATGCGGCCCGTCCACAGTTGGAGGCGCTCGTATAACCAAGCCTGTAACACCAGAGGCGCCCCAGAGAGTAGAGGCGTTCCCTGATCAGAAGTGCGGTCCAAACCATTCAAGGTTTCAGCTAGAACCATGGCCATAGGATTCCTGCTAAGCTTCAGTCCGAGGAACACATGCACCAAGTCAACTGAAGTGCTCGAGAACAGAAAGTGCGAAGTCATGCATAATATCAAAGCGGCCCCGCGGGTAGCATCATACACGCTGGGATTCCTAGGACTGGCGTATCGGGCAATGATGGAGGCAATGCCAAGAACCTCACCTTGAATCAGTTGGCGAGAAATAGTGATGGAACAGTTCAAATATTCAGCCAAGCCTCGCGTAGGACTAAGGGTACCAGCAGAAGGGAGAATCAGATCAGAGTCAGGATCATAGCCAAGAATAGCGCAAAACTCCTCAAACAGGGGGCATATTTCCAGGCCATTGAAATTGAAGACATGGTTCACCAGGTCCCAGTGAGCAATGGCAGCACGCAAGAACTCAGTGTTCAGGGTCATCTGGCAAAGAGAGAACAGCTCGATCAAGCCGTAGCTAAAGAGGTTGATACGTTCCACGCCATCCGTGATGTTCAGCCAAGCTGTGAGTTGAGCGGGATCATACAAAGCCATATTTTCTGTCGCGGCTCTAGCAAAATTCGAAATTTTGGCAGCACCTCCCCGTTTCACGGACTATCCCACCTGCAAGGCAAAAGCACTCACTATCACAAAACTGCCCATCGCAGTAACATCCAACAATCACAGTGCACATATATCATCACGCAATTATCAACTAAAACAAGCACACAACTGCGCCTCCAAACCGGAAGCTATTCGGCCTAAAAGGCGAAACATCATAATACTCTGTCAAAGGTCACAAACTGTTCTACACATCGTCCTACACTGTCCAAATTGTCATATCATCAGTACAACCCAATCGAAAACATAAAAAAAAAGAAAATAAAAATTCCAGCTTGGGGGGGGGGGGGCTCAGTCCTCCTCTTCTTCGTCCTCTGTCGGACCGCCCGGAGTGTATGTCGGCGACGACCTCCTCCTACCACCTCTACACCTTGGACTAGTCCTCGATGAGCCAGCTCCGCCTCCACGATACTGCACACACAAATAAAATGAAGGCAATCAGTAGGGAAACAACAAAAAAATGCAAAAAATAGAGTCGAGTCAAAAACTTACCAAAGACGCCATCTGATTGGCGGCAAATTGCCGCATACCATCCATCTGTCAGGGGTAAAATCTAGGGTTAGAACCTCATGACCTTAAGAAAGTGCAAAATTAGAGACATACCCGATGGTCTCGTGTAAGGACCAAGGACCGTAGGCTAGCCGCCAAGGCGTGACCCTCCTCAGCGTAACTCCAAGGAACATTGAGGATGCCCGCTGGTTGAGTAGGGTACCCACATGTGACTCGTGGCACCTCCATCACTTGGGGAGTGCCGTCAGCGCCTAGAACATTGACGGTCCAATCCCAAGGAGGGATAGGATCGAAAGCCTGAGGAGCCTGTCTCCTGTACATCTCACAAAGTTGTAGGCACAAAACAAGTTAGGAAAAGATGAGTCAAAAACATAGGCAACGAGTAAAAGACAAAAATGAACAAAAAAAAAAAAGAAGGGAAACTTACCTCCAGGAGCGGGAAGTTAGGCATCAGGAAATGGCCACGGTAAGCCTCGTAATCGGTCTCAGAGAGAAAATGGTCCCAAACATCGGAGCCGGCCAAGGCCGCCAGCAGAGCATCACCAGAAAGGTCACTAGCGTCCATCGCAGGAGGATTATGAGGGACGCGATACCTGGAACCACCAACCACCTGCCGAGACACTCGCTCGCCAAGGAACCACTTCCTGCACTCGGTACTCTCCATCAAGAGTCAGCAAGAGGAAAGAGGCTTGACCGCTTGAATCTCCTCCGGGGCAGCATAGGCGACGCGCTCCCAAGGTATCCAATCAACACTAGCAGCCGTCAGCTCGGTTAGGAAGTTTCTGAGCAAAACAATCCAGTGGGCCCCAATTTTCACCCCGACAACATCCCTCCGCCATCTCAAGCCCCGTGGGAATAGAGGCACAGGAGCCATGCCGTCCTCATCCTCACCTGATTCGTCCGCAGGCGAAGGAGCCAACATCTTCAAGTACTCGAAGCTCCAAAGCTGCACAGACAAAAGAAAAAAAATCAGAAAAAGTACAGAAATCGAAAAGCTAAAAGGTGCGAGAAGGTGCAGTACATACCTCCCAAGCTCGCCAAAATCCCCCTGTCGATTTAACATCGCCCCGAGAGACCTCACCCGTATGCTTGTAAAGATGGGCCAAGGCAGCACCGCCCTAGTCGTAGGAGGGGATCTCATCAATGGTCGCCAGGCAAGAAAGGAATCTCAAGCTCACTCGGTCATTGTGCGTCGCGAAGATCTAACAACCAAGGACGTACAGAAGATACACCCTCAAAAGTTGGGAATTGTTCAGATTGTGATTCCCTCTGCCATAGGCCCGGTAAAGCCAGCCACAAGGAAACCAGTGCCTCTCCAGGTTAGGGGGAACAGCCCCAATCAACATCTCCACCGCCTCTGGGTCGATCTCATAAAAGTAGTCCAGAATCAGGCGCTTCCCGCCAACCCTCAAGCCCGTAATCATGGAGAAGTCAAAGGGCGTCATGGTCATCTCACCAAACGGCAGGTGGAAGGTATTGGTGGTGTCCCACCACCTCTCAGCCAGAGCATAGAAATGGGCCAAATCATTGTTGCTCTTCAAAACCAGACGGACGAAGCCTCCGAACCCGACATCGTCTACCATCCTCTTGACGGTAGGCGAGAGTTGAGTATACCACAAGAAAGCGTGGGCGAGGCTACCGTGGCCTTTCAACGTCACTTCCGGCACCTGCACATACCAAAGACGACAAAACAATGCACAAAATCACTATTCACGACCCAAGGTCCAAATTCACAAAATCAACATTTGAGCACAAATCGGACTTCTAACAATCTCTAGGTGCACACTACGGCTCACAAGACTAGCACAATGCATGAAAATAGTCCTAAACTGTCAAGAGTTTCACATACCAAGCTCGCTAGAGCCACGGCCAAAAGATGGCATTGAGGGTCCCGTAAAATCAAGTCCGGGGTGTGCATCTCGGCCTTCATCCGTTCCTTGGCCTTCTTAGATGGTCTCCTCGAGCTCGAAGCCATGGATCTACAAAGAAAATGGAAGTAAAGGTTAGACTTTCTTCTTGAAAATTTGGGCTAACCAAAACACCAATCAAAAATCCAACTACGGGGAAAGATTACTCACCTGAGCGCGCACAAGCTGCGTTTTGATGAATTTTGGCTCCAAAAACACCCCAAAATGGCCAAGAATGAGCTTCAAAAGCTCAAAAACCTGAGATATACAAAGTTGAAGTCCGGCCACCCAGTGCCACCGCGGCACTGCTCCCCGCGGGCCCCGCTTCGCTCCGTTTTGCTCCGTTTCGCCCCATTTTGGCCTGGTTTGGCCTTTTTCAGCCCATTTTTGGCCCAGATCAGCCCCGATAGGCCCATTCCAGTCAAGATTTATGAGGTTTTACCCCAAGCAGGCTAAAAGTTGTCAGGACTACCTCCAGCAGGCAGAAATTGGGAAAAATTGACTCCCGAAGACCCGAATTGGCTATTTTAGGACAACCGTCACGAATTTTGATCAAACACGAGAGTTCTGAGAACGAATCCTGGATTTTGGCCGAGGCACCAAAAAAATAGAAAAAGAGATACCAGCTCCCGGAGGCCCTGACCGACCCTCTTGGATTGAGCATCGGAAGATTTGATTAACCGTGAGAGGTTCAGAGATGGATCCTTGTTCCCGATCAAGAAAAGAGATTCTCCGAGAACACCTACATCATCCCCCGAGGACAAAAGAAGAAAGATACCAGCTCCCGGAGGCCCTGACCGACCCTCTTGGATTGACCATCGGAAGATTTGATTAACCGTGAGAGGTTCAGAGATGGATCCTGGTTCCCGATCAAGAAAAGAGATTCTCCGAGAACACCTACATCATCCCCCGAGGACAAAAGAAGAAAGATACCAGCTCCCGGAGGCCATGACCGACCCTCTTGGATTGAGCATCGAAAGATTTGATTAACCGTGAGAGGTTCAGAGATGGATCCTGGTTCCCGATCAAGAAAAGAGATTCTCCGAGAACACCTGCATTATCCCCCGAGGACAAAAGAAGAAAGATACCAGCTCCCGGAGGCCCTGACCGGCCCTCTTGGATTGAGCATCGAAAGATTTGATTAACCGTGAGAGGTTCAGAGATGGATCCTTGTTCCCGATCAAGAAAAGAGATTCCCCGAGAACCCTACATCATCCCCCGAGGACAGGAACCGAAAGATGCTAATTCCTACTACCCTAGCAGAAAATCCCAAAAATTAGCCATCGCGAATAATCGGAGCATCACCCACGTCCGAATTTTAGAAATGAAGCGCCGTCCTTCCATGGGCTCCGTGTCTCCTCTGTCCAAATTATGAGCTTCCTCACCAATGAGCTTCCTCATTTCTTCATCCAAAATCGTGAGCTTTCTCACTTATTGTGAGCTTCCTCATTCCTTCGTTTGACATTATGAGCTTTTTCACTTGTCTCTCCTGAGCTTCCTCACTCTATCAATTATTGTGAGCTCCCTCACTTGTTGGTTATCTTTAGTTGTCATCCTCGAGGACCCCGTGTCCGATCCATTTTTCTTGCAAAGCATACTCCCCAAATTCCAGAAGTTTGCCCCTAGACCCAGAGTCTTCTAAAACTTGATCGGAATCATCCACTACATCATAGTCGCAAGCACTAGCACAACACCAGCCCACTCGGAGTGGCACACCCCACAGTACCTGCTCGTACCAGGATCATAACACTAGACATGATAGGACTTATGACATAATTCATATCACATACATGCATTGCATATCATCCTCATAGCATAGCATCCGCATGTCTTGTTGTGCATGTGTGATTTGTTCCTTTGTGCCCCAAACTACGTCCTGGTCTGATTCCCCTTGGGATATGTAGGCAGCTCACGCAGAGCACGACCAGCACTGACCTCAGCACATTGCATCTTTTGCAATGCTTTTATCCTAAATCTATAGCCTCCAAAAGTCCTGTCTCTTCAAAGCTTTGGCACTCGCTTGCGACATGCGTTGCCTCGCAAGTTCATGCCAAAGAGGGGCAAACTGTAGATACCCCATTTCGTCGGCTATCAGATTTAGGAGACCCATAGCTTGGTGGTTCACAATGATCGCAAAAGACTCAAAAGGACTCTCGGAAGTCAGCTCTATCTCTCAGAATGCTCAGAATAACCAAAATACCCTTGAAAGCCCGAAAGCTCCCAAATTTGGTCCTGAAAACATACTACGTCGTAAGAAAAGTGATCAAATGAGTTTTTAAGAAAAATTGGATGAAATCGTCAGCTCCCAGAGACCCCCGGAAGTCCCGGAAGTTCCCGAAAAGTCCCCGTTGACCGGTTTGACCAAGGTTTGACCAGGTTTGACCAAGTTTGACCAAAATCGTCCGAATTCACCAGAATCATTTTAAATCATGAAAAAAAAAGTGTTAAAACAAGTTCCAAAAGAAAATCGAGCGAAAACATCAGCTCCCGGGAACTCCCGGAGGTTTCCAGAACTTCCCGGGAATCCCAAGTTTGACCAGTTTGACCAGAATTTGACTTTGGAACAGGGGCACCGAAAAAATTTTCAAATATTTTTCATGGATACTAGAGGTAAATGGCTTTCCAACGGTATATCGCACATAATTTCTGGATTTAAAACGAATTTATTATGAATTTCCAAAGACGAAAAAGACGATCAAATTGGCTTTTATTGCAAATACCGCAAAACTTTTCAAAGTGACCTATCCCCAAACTATTTTTTATGTAAAGTAGACTCCATTACCTTTCCAACGGTATATCACAACCTCAGTTTGGAGTTCATATGCATTTTCTGTGAATTTCGGACGAAATAGGGCCTTTTCGCGAATACCGGAACCTCAGGGGGCCTAAACAGCATTATCTGGACGAAGGGAGGAGCAGTGCCGCCGCGGCACTGGACCACTGCTGCCGCGGCACTCCCCTCCAGAACAGTGAGTTTTTGTAATTAGTTTTGTGGTCCCATTTTGATTAATTAAAAACCAAAACGACATAGTTTTATGATTCCAGATGTTTGGAGCCAATGGGAATACTTTCTAAATCCCAAAATCACCCCAAGTTGGCCTATATAAACACCCCATTACTCATCATTTTGGGGGAGTCAAATGAAAGCTTAGAAAAAGTTTGGGAGAGAAAGTTGTAGAGATAAGGTTAGAGTAGAGAGAAAAAGGCTTCCTTCTTTGATTTTCAAAATAAAAGTGAGTTCTAAACTTTGTTTTTACTTCATTACTCCCATTTATTTCAACATTCAATACATCCAACCACCATTTTTAGTGAGCATTTAAGAGAGTGGAAGCTTCTTCCATGTCCAATGTCATTACATATGAGTGAAACACCAAACTACAAGTTCTATACATCATGAATATCATCTATTGATCATTATCTACTTGCTTGTTTATTCATTGTTTATCTCTTCTTACCACATTTCTTTTTTATTTTTCTTTATTTACTTACTAGTTCATCATCATCTAGATGATGACATGAAGTTTGAGGTGAGTGAATCCTTATGGATAGTAGCTCTTGACCTCAAAAACATGTTTGATAGATGATGATCATAACTTCAATACCTCCTAGGTATTTTGAAGTTATGCTCAAAATAAAATAAATCTCTCCAACAATCTTGGAGGTTCTTGATGGTGAGTTTGATGTTGACATTTTAAGTGTCTATAATCCTTATTGAGTATTGAAAATATGCTTTCAAAACATCTATTTCAAAACCCCTCTCAATCCCTCTCATTTTGGTTTCAAGAAACAAAACCTTGTTTTCTCCAAAATCTTCAAAATAATGAGTCAAAACAGTGAGTGAGCTGAGTTCAAAGATTTCTCTAGAACTCAATACTCAACATATGGATGCAAGGACACTTGAAAGTTTTCCTAACTCATTGGAGAACACCCATGATTTTTGGTTTGACTTGAAAGTACTTGGAAATGGTCCATTTGGACCCAAAACATTCCTTCCAGACATTCTGTTTTTGCTGTCATAGCAGCCAGGTCCACTTCCAACCTCTTTTCCAGAACACTTTTCCAAAAGGGGTGGTCCTAACTTATTTTTCCCTTCAACTTCAATGTCTTAGGAAACCTTCTGTATAAAATGGGCCTCTAGATCATTCGTTTCATTTTCTAAGATTTTTCAACATTTCAGTCGACGGTACGGACTCTGTTTCTGAGTGACCTCTATTGTTTATATGATTTCTCTCAATCTGTGATAGTTATTAAAGATTGGCTTTTTGGGTTGTGTTCTAGACACAATAATGAAGTTCTCCATAAAAAATCATGCATTGAAAACATTCCTAACCCCTCTTTTCAATTTCCAAAAGATATAGTTACTGTTCTGTCCACTATTCACAGCAAGCACATCTTAACTTTCATTCTTTGATTTGATGCTTACATGCATTCTAAATTAGTTCATATCTTAGGAATTAGTTCATACTACATTTGTACATATCCTACGTTGATTTCATTCATCCAATCATACACATTCTAGACTTCTAAGTCATTCTAGGAAGCCAAGAACACAAAGCACACTACAATCTTGGCACATTTTAGATACATACATTGCATCCATGCAAAGATTTGGGGCTTTTGTGACTCCCAATCTAAGAAGATTATAAGGGATGGTCATGATCACACGTTCATGCTTCCCCCGATCTAATCACCCTTTCTCGTCCATCCCGGGGATTGAGAGGTCTTCTTTTCTCAAAGAATAACATGCATCATTCTAGCTTGCTAAGCATATTTTGATTTCTTTGATTATTTGTTTCAAGAACGATTCATGTCCCCCTTTAGATTAGGAAGTCTTGATTATTTGATACATGATTAGACGATTTTTCCTAGGTTTATTTGTGTGATCTTTCACTTTACATTGTATGATATTTGGCTTAGATCTTATGAATGATATCTTATCTTTAGATCTTCCATTTCAAGCCTCTTATGTAATGTAGTATACTATCATAGTATTATTTGTCAAACCAAACATAGTATAAGATGATTATTTGGATGCTAATTGAGGCCCGTCGAAAGACGGGGCGAGTTGAGGGTGTTTTAGTCGCGACAAAGGCTCCTTCCTCCCTCGTACCAAAACCCCGAGCCAAGTTCTTTGGTTATGAAGGGCCGGTGCCCTTTATCCATTTGGGTGAGTCAAATTAGGTTTCTTGGTTCCTTAAAGACCAAGTGGCGACTCTGTATCTGTTTTCAACAGACATTTCATTTTCTTCCTTTGATCCAAATCAAATTTCAAACAAGTTTCAAAAACCAAACAAAAGCGGTGGAATCCCGGTATCCACACTAGTACATCAGGTAGATCCTCAGGAAACACATCTTACAACTAAAATATCTTCTACTTTAGTCCATGTGACCCGTGTGTCAATTATTGAACATAAGAACCCGCGATAACCTTGTTTCAACAACTTGCCTGCCCGAATTGCTGAAACCAAATATGGTGGTGCTACTACACCAGTTCCCTGAAAACCAAACTCCCCAAAATCGTATCAAAATAATTAATGGCCAGCAGAATTAAATTCACTGTCAAAACCCTATCATTTATCCTGATATCACATGCTTTAAATATTGATGTGGTCACCATGGGTTTACTTAAGGGTAACGATGTCGACAAATCATACCCTAAAGGTTCTGACATGCTGTCTAAGTGTTTAACAAATTCATGTGCAACAAAAGAATGTGTTGAACCTGAATCTATTAAAACATATGCCGAGTGTAAGCAAATGAGTAATGTACCTGATATCACAGGATCAGTTGCAGCATCCCCGGGTGTTAGACGGAAATACCTTTCTTGTCTTTGCTCAGGTCCTTTCCCTTTGTCCACACTTGTCCCTAGTTTTGCCCCAGTTGAAGCTACAGAACCTGTCCCTCGCTGTTGTCTTGTTGGGCAATCTTTTGCTTGATGTCCAGGCTGTCCACATTCAAAGCATATTCCTCTCATTTCTTGATTTATGCTCCCCGTACTCTAGGTTCGAGCTTGTGAGCAATTCCTTGCTATATGTCCCTTTTGCTTACAGATATTACACATAAGTGTCAAATGGCACACTCCCCCATGCTGGCGATTAAAAGTTGGACATAATGGGCGACTCTCCCCAGAAAAGGAACTTCCCCTTTGACCTCCCGAGCTAAAACTAGAACGTCGTGAGAACGGCTTCTTAAAGAAACCTTGTCCTTTTACCTTTTCCCTCGGCTGGCCGCTTATTCTGTTGGCTCTGTTTGTACTTGTCAATATCTCTTTCTGCTATCAAGGCAACATCTTGTACATCGGTGTGGACACCGGAAGTGGACCACTTCTCTCGTTTGAGATTGTTTTGAAAAGGAATTTGACATGGATCAAAGAAAGGAAAAGGTCTGTTGAAAACAGATACAGAGTCGCCACTTGGTCTTTAAGGAACCAAGAAACCTAAATTTGACTCACCCAAACGGATAAGGGCACCGGCCCTTCATAACCAAAGAACTTGGTTCGGGGTTTTGGTACGAGAGAGGAAGGAGCCTTTGTCGCGACTAAAACACCCTCAACTCGCCCCGTCTTTCGACGGGCCTCAATTAGCATCCAAATAATCATCTTATACTATGTATGGTTCGTCAATTAATACTATGATAGTATATTACATCACATAAGAAACTTGAAAATGGAAGATCTAAAGATAAAATATCATTCATAAGATCTAAGTCAAATATCATGCAATGTAAAGTGAAAGATCACACAAATAAACCTAGAAAAAATCGTCTAATCATGTATCAAGTAATTAAGTTTCCCTAATCTAAAGGGGACATGAATGTTTATTGAAAAGAAATAAAAATATGCTTAGCAAGCTAGTATGATGCATGTTATTCTTTGGGAAAAGAAGACCTCTCAATCCCCGGGACGGATGAGAAATGATGATTAGATCAAGGGGAAGCATGAACGTGTGATCGAGTTCATTCCTTATAATCTTCTTAGATTAAGAGTTACAAAACCCCAAATCTTGCATGAATGTATTGTATGTACCTAAAAATGTGCAAAGGTTGTAGTGTGTTTTGTGTACATGGATTTCTAAAATGACTTAGAAGTCTAAAATGTGCATGAATGAATGGATTAAATCAACATGGGATATATACAAATGTAGTATGAACTACTTCCTAAGATATGGGCTAATTTGGAATGCATATGAGCATCAAATCAAAGAATAAAAGTTGAAATGTGCTTGCTGTGAATAGTGGACAGACTGCATGTAATACTTTGCAACATTATAATGGGAGGTCAAACGTGCCTAGAAAAATGTGAGAAAAATTAGAGATCATCCTTATTGTGTCTAGAAAATAACCCAAAAAGCCAAACATCAATAGCTATCACAGATTAAAAGAAAAAAATCAGAATGTACACATGACTCAGAAACAAAAGCTGCACTGTT
Organism: Hydrangea macrophylla; assembly: GCA_033977485.1. NCBI lineage: Eukaryota > Viridiplantae > Streptophyta > Magnoliopsida > Cornales > Hydrangeaceae > Hydrangea > Hydrangea macrophylla. The sequence continues at coordinate 15,575,186 of CM066986.1, read as the reverse complement.
GACTGATTTTGTATGATTTTTCATAAATCAAAGAAAAGGTTTATGATGACCCATTATGTACCAAAAGTTTCCTAAGACACCCAAGTTTATAAAAAAAATAGAAAAGATATATGTACAGTGATGAAAATATCCAGAATAAGTGCAAGAAGTTGGGTGAACATTCTGTGAGAACAGAGGCAGATTATGAATATGAACTTCTCACATCCAAAACAAATACTTTCACATCTCTATAATTGATGGGAAAAATTAGGGACAAACTATGATGTATTAGGAAGGTTTTCCAAGTGGTTTCATCATCATAACTCGAGTATTTAATTCAAAACAAATCTTTGAATCTGAACAGCTCACTGTTGTGGGTCATTGTTTTGGAGATTTTGGGGAAAACAAAGTTTTGTTTCTTGAAACCAAATGAGAGGGATTGAGAGAGGTTTTGAAATAGATGTTTTGAAAACATATTTTCAACACTCAATAAGGATTATGGCCACTTAGAATACCAACATCAAACTCATCATTAAGAATCTCCAAGATTGTTGGAGAGATTTATTTTATTTTTGAACATAACTTCAATACATTCCAAGAATACCTTGGAAGTATTGAGGTTATGATCATCATCTATCAAACATGTTTTCGAGGTCAAGAGCTACTATCCATGAGGATTCACTCACCCCAAACTCCATGTCATCACTTAGATGATGATGAACTAGTAAGTAAATAAAGAAAAATCAAAAAGAAATGAGGTAAGAAGAGATAAACAATAAATAAACAAGCAAGTAGATGATGATCAATAGATGATATTCATGAAGCATGAGACTTGTAGATTGGTGTTTCACTCATAGGTAATGACACTAGACATGGAAGAAGCTTCCACTCTCTTAAATGCTCACTAAAATGGTGGTTGGGAGTATTGAATGTTGAAGTAAATGGAAGTAATGAAGTAAAAACAAGGTTTAGAACTCACTTTTGTTTTGAAAATCAAAGAAGAAAGCTTCTTTTCTCTCTACTCTAACCTTATCTCTACAACTTTCTCTCCCAAACTTTCTCAAACCTCACATTTGACTCCCCCAAAATGAGGAGTAATGGGGTGTTTATACAGGCCAACTTGGGGTGGTTTTGGGATTTAGAAAGTGTTTCCATTGGCTCCAAACATCTGAAATCATAAAACTACGTCGTTTTGAGTTTTAATTAATCAAAATGGGACCACAAAAGTTATTACAAAAATACACTGCTCTGGAGGGGAGTGCCGCGGCGGCACTGGGCTAGTGCCGCGGCGGCAATGGGCCAGTGCCGCGGCGGCAGTGCTCCTCCCTTCGTCTGGATAATGCTGTTTAGGCCCCCCTGAAGTTCCGGTATTCGCGAAAAGGCCCTATTTCGTCCGAAATTCACAGAAAATGCATACGAACTCCAAATTGAGGTTGTGATATACCGTTGGAAAGGTAATGGAGTCTAATTTATATAAAAAATAGTTTGGGGATAGGTCACTTTGAAAAGTTTTGCGGTATTCGCGATAAGAGCTTATTTGATCGCCTTTTTCGCCTTCGGAAATTCATAATAGACTCGTTTTAAATCCGGGAATTATGTGCGATATACCGTTGGAAAGCTATCGACCTCTAGTATCCATGAAAAATATTTGAAAATTGTTTCGGCGCCCCGGTTCCAAAGTCAAATTCTGGTCAAACTGGTCAAACCCGGGATTCCCGGGAAGTTCCGGAAACTTCCGAGAGTTCCCGGGAGCTGATGTTTTCGCCTGACTTTCTTTTGGAACTTGTTTTAACACCTTTTTCATGATTTAAAATGATTCCGGTGAATTTGGACGATTTCGGTCAAACCTGGTCAAACCGGTCAATGGGGACTTCCGGGACTTCCGGGGGTCTCTGGGAGCTGACGATTTCATTCGATTTTTCTTAGAAACTCATTTTATTGCTTTTCTTACGACGTAGCATGTTTCCAGAACTTTTGGTCCAAATCTGGGAGCTTCTGGTCTTTCAGGGGCATTTTGGTCATTCTGAGCATTCTGAGAGATAGAGCTGACTTCCAAGAGTCCTTCCGAGTCTTTTACGATCATCGTGAACCACCAAGCTATGGGTCTCCTAAATCTGATAGCCGACAAAATGGGGTGTCTACAGTTTGCCCCTCTTTGGCATGAACTTGCGAGGCAACGCATGTCGCAAGCGAGTGCCAAAGCTTTGAAGAGACAAGGCTTTTTGGAGGCTATGGATTTAGGATAAAAAGCGTTGCAAAAGATGCAATGATGAACAAAAGGATACTGAGGTTACTACTGGTCGTGCTCTTCATGAGCTGCCTACGTATCCCAAGGGGAATCAGACCAGGACGTAGTTTAGGGACCAAACACATATGCACATACACAACAATCAGGCGGATGCTATGCTATAAGAGTGATATGCAATGCATGGATGTGATATGAATTGTGTCATGAGTCCTATCATGTCTAGTGTTATGACCCTAGTATGGGCAAGTGCTGTGGGGTGTGCCACTCCGAGTGGGCTGGTATTGTGCTAGTGTTTGTAACTGTGATGTGGTGGATGACTCGGATAAAGACAGCAAGGTTTAGAAGACTCTGGGTCTAGGGGAAAACTTCTGGAATTACGGGAAGTGTGCTTTACAAGCGAATGGGATCGGATGTGGGGTCTTTGAGGATGCCAACTAAAGATAACCCATAGGTGAGGGAGTTCATGATAACCGACAGTTTTATAATAACCAAACCGAGGAGGCTCATAATACGTAGCTCACGATAATTGACAGGTGGGATAACCGGAGTGAAGAAGCTCGCGATAAGTGAGGAAACTCATGATGACTGACAGGTGAGAAAGCTCATGATAATCAGTGGACATGGATCCTTGAATTGCGAATAGACAATGCTTGCCCTGGGAATTCGGGTGATTCGACTGCGGGTGATGTTTTCAATCGTTGGCCGATCCTTATGATGACAAAGTCCAGAGAATTGGTTCAGACTTCTGTTATCTTCAGTTGGGGATGGTAGGGGACTCTCTGAGAATCTTTCTTCAATTCTTGACTTAGAACCAGGATCCATCTCTGAATCTCTCACGGTTGATCAAATCTTTCGATGCTCAATCCACGAGAGCCTGGCAGGGCCTCCGGGAGCTGATATATGTCTGCTTTTGTCCTCGAGGGATGACGCAGGGTTCTCGGGGAATCTCTTTTCTTGATCGGGAACCAGGATCCATCTCTGAATCTCTCACGGTTGATCAAAACTGTCGGTGCACAATCCAAGAGAGCCTGCCAGGGCCTCCGGGAGCTGGTATCTGTCTGCTTTTGTCCTCGGGGGATGATGCAGGGTTCTCGGGGAATCTCTTTTCTTGATCGGGAACCAGGATCCATCTCTGAATCTCTCACGGTTGATCAAAACTGTCGGTGCTCAATCCAAGAGAGCCTGTCAGGGCCTCCGGGAGCTGGTATCTGTCTGCTTTTGTCCTCGGGGGATGATGCAGGGTTCTCGGGGAATCTCTTTTCTTGATCCTTCGGCGCATCAGTTAAAATCCAGAATTCGTTATCAGAATCCTCGTGTTCGATCGAAATTCGCGACGGTTGTCCTGAAACAGCCGATTCGGGTCTTCGGGAGCCGATTTTTCCCAGTTTCTGCCTGCTGGAGGTAGTTCTGACAACTTTTAGCCTGCTTGGGGTAAAACCTCATAAATCTTGACTGGAAATGGGCCATCGGGGCTGATCGGGGCCAAAAACGGGCTGAAAAAGGCCGAAACGGGCCAAAACGGGGCGAAACAGAGCAAAACGGAGCGAAGCGGGGCCCGCGAGGAGCAGTGCCGCGGCGGCACTGGGCCACTGCTGCAGCGGCAGTTGGCCAGTGCCGCGGTGGCACTGGGTGGCCGGACTTCATCTTCTTATATCTCAGGTTTTTGAGCTTTCCAAGCTCATTCTTAGCCATTTTGGGGTGTTTTTGGAGCCAAAATTCATCAAAACGCAGCTTGTGCGCGCTTAGGTGAGTAATCTTTCCCCGTAGCTGGATTTTTGATTGGTGTTTTGGTTTGCCCAAATTTTCAAGAAGAAAGTTTAACTGTGACTTCCATTTTTCTTGTAGATCCATGGCTTCGAGCTCAAGGAGACCGTCTAAGAAGGCTAAGGGACGGATGAAGGCTGAAATGCAAACCCCGGACTTGATTTTACGGGACCCCCAACGCCATCTTTCGGCCGCGGCTCTAGCGAGCTCGGTATGTGAAACTTTCGACAATTTAGGACCACTTTCATGTATTGTGCTAGTTTTGTGAGTCGTAGTGTGCACCTAGAGATCGTTAGGAGTCCGGTTTGTGCTCAGATGTTGATTTTGTGAAATTTTGCTCTCGGGTCGTGAATAGTGATTTCGTGCATTTTTGTTGTTTTTGTTATGTACAGGTGCCTGAAGTGGCGTTGAAGGGCCATGGTAGCCTTGCCCACGCCTTCTTGTGGTATACTCAGCTTTCGCCCACCGTTAAGAGGATGGTTGATGATGCCGGGTTCGGAGGCTTCGTCCGTTTAGTTTCGAAAAGCAGCAATGATTTGGCCCATTTCTATGCCCTGGCTGAAAGGTGGTGGGATACCACCAATACTTTCCACCTGCCGTTCGGAGAGATGACCATGACGCCCTTCGACTTCTCCATGATTACGGGCTTGAGGGTCGGTGGGAAGCGCCTGATTCTGGATTACTTTTACGAGATCGACCCAGAGGCGGTGGAGATGCTGATTGGGGCTGTTCCCCCTAACCTGGAGAGGCACTAGTTTCCTTGCGGCTGGCTTTACCGGGCTTATGGCAAAGGGAATCATAATCTGAACAATTCCCAGCTCCTGAGAGTATATCTTCTGTATGTCCTGGGCTGCTCGATCTTTGCGACGCAGAATGACCGGGTGAGCTTGAGGCTCCTTTCTTGCCTAGCAACCATCGATGAGATTCCTTCCTACAACTGGGGCGGTGCTGCCTTGGCCCATCTTTACAAGCATATGGGCGAGGTCTCTCGAGGCGACATTAAATCGACTGGGGGATTTTGGCGAGCTTGGGAGGTATGTACTGTATCTTCCTTCATTTGTTATCTTCTGATTTCTATACTTGTTCTGACCTTTTCCTTGGTTTGTGCAGCTTTGGAGCTTCGAATACCTGAAGATGTTGGCTCCTTCCCCTGCGGACGAGTCAGGCGAAGATGAGGATGGTATGGCTCATGTGCCTCTGTTCCCACGAGGTTTGAGATGGCGGAGGGACGTTGTCGGGGTGAAGAGCGGGGCCCACCGGATTGTTTTGCTCAGAAACTTCCTAACCGAGCTGACGGCTGCTGATGTTGATTGGATGCCTTGGGAGGGCGTCGCCTATGCCGCCCCAGAGGAGATACAAGCGGTTAAATCTCTTACCTCTTGCCGCCTTCTGCTGGAGAGTACCGAGTGTAGGCAGTGGTTCCTTGGGGAGCGGGTATCTCGGCAGGTGGTTGGTGGTCCCAGGTATCGCGTTCCCTATAATCCTCTTGTGATGGATGCTAGTGACCTCTCCGGTGATGCTCTGTCGGCGGCCTTAGCCGGCACCGACGTCTGGGATCATTTCCTCTCTGAGACCGGGTATGAGGCTTACCGTGGCAGCTCCTTGATGCCTAACTTCCCACTCCTGGAGGTGAGTTCCCTTTTTACATTTTTGTCTTTATTAGTTATTTATGTTTTTGACTCATCTTTTCCTAACTTGTTTTGTGCCTACAGCTTCGTGAGATGTACAGGAGACAGGCTCCTCAGGTTCCCGACCCTATCCCTCCTTGGGATTGGACTATTAACGTTCTAGGCGCTGATGGCACTCCCCAAATGATGGAGGTGCCGCGAGTCACGTGTGGGTACCCTACTCAGCCAGCGGGCGTCCTCAACGTTCCTTGGAGTTACGCTGAGGAGGGTCACGCCTTGGCGGCTAGCTTACGGTCCTTGGTCCTCACACGAGACCACCGGGTATGTCTCTAATTTTGCACTTTCTTAAGGTTATGAGGTTCTAACCCTGGATTTTACCCTTGACAGATGGACGGTATGCGGCAATTTGCCGCCAACCAGATGGCGTCCTTGGTAAGTCTCTGACTCGACTTTATTTTTGTTCTTTTGTTATTCCCTTACTAATCGCCTTCGTCTTTTTGTGTGTGCAGTACCGTGGAGGCGGGGCTGGCTCATCGAGGACTGGTCCAAGATGCAGAGGTGGTAGGAGGAGGCCGTCGCCGACATACACTCCGGGAGGTCCGACAGAGGACGAAGAAGAGGAGGACTGAGGCTTCCCAAGCGGGAATTATTATTTTATTTTTCTGTTTTCGATTGGGTTGTACTGGGAATATGATTATTTGGACAGTGTAGGACGAAGTGTGGAACAATTTGTAACCTTTTGACAGAGTATTATGATGTTTTGCCTCCTAGGCCGGATATCTTCCGGTTTAGAGGCGCAGTTGTGTGCTTGTTTTAGTTGATATACGTATACTGTGATTGTTGGATGCTACTGCGATGGGCAGTTTTGTGATAGTGAGTGCTTTTTGCCTTGCAGGTGGGATAGTCCGTGAAACGGGGAGGTGCTGCCGAAATTTCGAATTTTGCTAGAGCCGCGACCGAAAACATGGCTTTGTATGATCCCGCTCAACTCACAGCTTGGCTGACCATCACGGATGGCATGGAGCGGATCAACCTCTTTAGCTACGGCTTGACCGAGCTATTCTCTCTTTGCCGGATGACCCTGAACACTGAGTTCTTGCGTGCTGCCATTGGTCACTGGGACCCGGTGAACCATGTCTTCAACTTCAATGGCCTGGAGATATGCCCCATGTTTGAGGAGTTCTGCTCTATTCTCGGCTATGATTCTGACTCTGATCTGATTCTCCCTTCTGCCGGTACCCTCAGTCCTACGCGAGGCTTGGCTGAATATCTGAATTGCTCCATCACTATTTCCCGCCGGCTGATTCAAGGTGAGGTCCTTAGTATTGCTTCTATTATTGCTCAATGTGCCAGTCCTGGGAATCCCAGGGTGTACGATGCTACCCGCGGGGCTGCTTTGATACTGTGCATGACCTCACACTTCTTATTCTCGAGTACTTCTGTTGACTTGGTGCATGTGTGCCTTGGGTTGAAGCTTGGCAAGAATCCCATGGCCATGGTTCTAGCTGAAACCTTGAATGGTTTGGATAATGCCTTCAATCAAGGGACTCCTCTTCTTTCCAGGGCGCCTTTGGTGTTACAGGCTTGGTTATACGAGCGCCTTCAGCTGTGGACGGGCCGCATACCACCAGTTTACTTTCGTCGATCCGTGCTTCACTCTCACTATACTTTTGCCAATTGGGTGGACATGATGGGTGCTTTATCAGAGGTCGACATTTGCTGGATCGTGAGGCGTTGGGGCCTTTACGCTATTACCACGAGCCTCAGGGGTCACCAGAGAGTGTGGTTGATGGGTCTGAGAGAGACTTCTTTTTATCATCCTCGCCGTTTGGCCAGACAGTATGGACAGGTTCAGGAGGTTCCCCGGGGGTTTACTGAGAGGGTCTTTGCTTCCAGGATCAGGGCTACCACTATTGCTGCTTTTATTGACGGTTGGACTGACCGGGTAAAAGCCTACTTCTAAAGACCTTTGAAGAAATAAAAGACGCAAGGATAAAACTAGACCTGACTGATTCTGCTCATTCCTCCAAGTGTCTTTGAACATATGTGTTTGCTTTTTGAAAGACTTTTATTTCTTTAGTTATTCCTGCTTATGTAATATTCAAAGCTTGTTTATTAGTGAACCTTGGTTACTTTGAGAACCTCTTTTTATGCATTTAGCTTTCTGAAAAACATTTTGTAACCTAGATTTCAATTTAGTTGTTGCTTTTGGTGCTCACTTAGGCATGCTAAGGTGATTAGAGGCAAACGAGGCGGGTGGCCGAAGTTTTCCCCTAGTTCGGGATATGTATGGTTGTGAGGCAAACAAGGTAGATGACCGACGTTTGCCCCTAGTTTAGAAGAGGTTCAGGCAAACGAGGCGAGTGGCCGAAGTTTGCCCCTAGTGTGGAGGGTGATATATGGGTTATGATAAGGACCGCGACTTTATTTCTCACATGCCCATAATTTTTGCCTAGGCACCAAGGAGGTGGCCTAGCGAGCTATTTTCTCTCTTTTGTTATTGCTCACCTTGGATTTAACTTTAATTTTTGCCTAGGCGTCCTTTCGGATTTTCATCCTAGCGAGCCATCCTTCTTTTCTTTTTGAAAGTCTGCCTACGTACCCCCGAGCGGGGATCAGGTCCAACGTAGTTCGGGCCAAAGTTTTGAAAGAAATGGTTATTTTTGTGAGGTGACCGAACCGATGTGGTTGCCTACGTATCCCCGAGTGGGAATCAGGTCAAGCGTAGTTCAAGGCAAGGCTTGAAAGAAATGGTTATTTTTGTGAGGTGACCGAACCGATGTGGTTGCCTACGTATCCCCGAGTGGGAATCAGGTCAAGCGTAGTTCAAGGCAAGGCTTGAAAGAAATGGTTATTTTTTGTCAAGCATAGTACTTTTTGAGGCGATCCATGTTGATTGGTTCTTTGAATTCGACACCATCGAGGTCCATGAGGTAGGTTGCTCCTCCAGAAAGAATTGTTTTGACGATATAAGGGCCGACCCACTTAGGTTTGAACTTCCCACGGGGATCGAAGATCGGAGCTCGCAATTCCTTAAGGACAAGGTCACCCTTGACAATCTTTCTCGGACGAACCCTTTTATTGAAAGCACGGGCTACCCTTTTTTGATAGATTCGGACGTGGTCGACTGCCGCTAGGCGCTTTTCATCTATGAGGACCAACTCTTCGTATCTTTCCCTCAACCAATCTGATTCTGAAATTTCACATTCTGCCATCACACGCAGAGACGGTAGCTCTATCTCGGCCGGAAGTACCGCCTCCATCCCGTACACTAGTGAGTAAGGCGTCGCTCCTATGGACGTCCTTATCGACGTTCTGTATCCCCAAAGTGCAAACGGTAGCTTTTCATGCCAGTCCTTGTAGGTGTCAGCTGATTTCTGCAGTATGGTCTTGACATTCTTATTTGCAGCTTCGACTGCCCCATTGGTTTGCGGCCTATATGGTGACGACTTGTGATAAGTGATTTTGTATTCCTCGAACAGATCCTTGACTTCTGCCTTGAAATGACTTCCGTTGTCCGAAATAATCTCATGGGGGACTCCATAACGGCAGATGAGATTTCTCTTGATGAATTTGGCCACTTCCTTGGCCCCCAACTTGGTGTAAGACGCAGCTTCTACCCATTTTGTGAAGTAGTCGATGGCCACCAAAATGTACCGATTTCCATTTGAGGCTTTTGGGATGATTTCACCGATAATATCGATTCCCCAGGTGGAGAATGGCCAAGGTGAGGTCATGCTGTATAGAAGGGAGGGTGGTACATGCATCATGTTTGTATGGATCTGGCACTTGTGACACCTTCTCACGTATTCGCAACAATCTTTCTCCAAAGTTGTCCAGTAGTACCCTTGTCTTATGATCTTCTTAGCCAGCATGTGACCATTCATGTGCAGGCCGCATACCCCCTCGTGTATTTCTTCCATCATTCTTTTGGAACTCTTTCCGAACAAGCAAGTTAGGTTATGACCGTTGTATCCTTTCTTCAGCAATTTCCCACCGCAAATGATGAATTGCGCGGCGAATCTTCTAATGGCCCTTTTGTCTTTCTCGGTAGATTCTTGGGGGTATATCCCCTTTTCTATGAAATCCCAAACATCCCGATACCACGGCATTTCATTCTCTTCTTCTTCGATTGCAGCGATCATATTGAACGAAGGCTCATACCTCTGCTCTATTACCAAAGGCATCATCTTGACTCCCACAGGAATCTTGATCATGGAGGCTAAGGTAGCCAATGAATCTACTAGCTGGTTCTCTTCCCTAGGCAAGTAGAGGAACGTGACGTTCTTGGATTGCCTCTTGAGTTGGTCGAGATGATCATGGTAGGGCTTCAGCCTTTCTTCTTTTACTTTCCATTCCCCTCTGGCTTGCGATATAATGAGGTTCGAATCCCCGAAGACATCTAACTTCTGAACCCTCAGTTCTAAGGCTGCTTCCATTCCCAGAATGCACGCTTCATATTCGACGGTGTTGTTGGTGGAGTTATAGTTGAGCTTGACCGCCAATGGGGTATGATCCCCGCTTGGTGATACGAGAATCATCCCTACTCCGTATCCTTTCATGTTGGCTGCTCCATCAAAGTACAACTTCCACTGTTCTTCCTTGATTTCCATGATGTTTTCGTCAGGAAATGGAAAGTCCCCACTTTCTTCAGAGTCAATGGCATGCTCTGCGAGATGCTCAGCTATGGTTCTCCCTTTTACCAACTTGCTTGTGACGTACTTGATATCGAATTCGGATAGTAGGAGTAACCAACGGGATATGCGACCGGTTAGGGCGGGTTTTTCGAGGAGGTATTTTAGAGGATCCATGCGGGATATGAGCACAACCGGGAAGGCTAGCATGTAGTGCCTTAGTCGGCGAGTGCACCAAACCAAGGCCCAACACGTTTTTTCAAGGGTAGAGTAGTTGAGCTCATACCCAGTCATCCTCTTGCTGAGGTAATATATGGCTTTTTCGGAGTGGCTTTCTTCTCCTTCTTGGGCTAGCATGCAACCCATGGCATTTTCGGAGACGGATAGGTAAAGGAATAAGGGCTTATGAGGAACGGGTGGGGAGAGGACAGGTGGATTTTGAAGGTAGGCTTTTATTTTGTCGAAAGCGGCTTGGCATTGGTCATCCCATTGGAACTTCTCCCCTTTTCTCAACAATCGGAACAGAGGATCGCACGTGGTTGTGAGCTTGGAAATGAAACGGCTGATGAATTGGATTCTTTCGAGGAACCCCCTTACTTCTTTTTCATTCCGTGGTGGTGTCATTTCTAGGATTGCCTTGATCTTGGAGGGATCCACCTCTATCCCCCTTTGTGTGATGAGAAAACCCAGGAGTTTACCGGAAGTCACACCGAAAGTGCATTTCTTTGGATTCAACCTCATCTTGTATTTGCGCAACCTTTCGAAGAACTTTTCCAGCGCTACCAGGTGTCCTTCTCTGTCCTTGGATTTCACAATCATGTCGTCTACGTACACTTCTACCTCCTTGTGAATCATATCATGCAGCAGAGTGGTGGCAGCTCTTTGGTAAGTCGCCCCCGCGTTCTTGAGTCCGAAGGGCATTACTCTATAACAGTAGGTTCCCCAAGGGGTGGTGAATGTCGTCTTTTCCCGATCTTCTGGCGCCATTAGAATCTGATTATACCCTGAGAAACCATCCATGAATGAAAGTAACTCATGTCCTGCGGTGTTATCTACCAAGACGTCAATGTGGGGAAGTGGGAAGTCATCCTTGGGACTGGCTTTGTTTAGATCACGGAAGTCGACGCACACACGAACTTTTCCATCCTTCTTCGGGACTGGTACGATATTGGCAACCCATTCTGGGTATTCAGTGACAATGATGAACCCTGCTTTGAACTGCTTCTCTACTTCTTCTTTAACCTTGAGTGCCCATTCCGGTCTCATGCGCCTCAGTTTCTGCTTGACAGGTTTAGAATTGGGGAGGAGAGGAATATGATGTTGGACGATGTCGGGATCGACCCCAGGCATGTCTTCGTAAGACCAAGCAAAAACATCTTTGAATTCTTTTAGCAAGAGGGTTAATTTTTCTTTTTCTCCTTTATTAAGAGTTGAGCCAATTTGCACAATTTGTGGATTATCTGTTTCACCTAGGTTAACTGATAAAGTATCTTCGATTATTTCATAAGCAGGTGGTTTTTTGATTAGTTGCTTAAATTCAATTGGGAGATCTTCGGAGGGATCTGTGCATTCACAAGTGGTAGACACAGAGGAGTAAGCAGAATCGTCTTTCATTTCATTCATGACAGGTGAAGTGACTACAATGGACAGTGGTGGGCTTACAGCAGCCGACTCTGGTACAGACTCGATAATTGGTGGTACAGACTCCGGGGGAATAGGGGATTGGGAGACACAGATAGATGACTCTACAGCCTGGTTGCTCAGACCCCCCTCAGTTGGCTTGATCTGATCATCTTGGCTCTTGGCCCTCTTTTCTTCCTTCTCCTTAGCGGATTCCTCCCACATCTTCTCGATGGCTTCAGTGTCCAGGTACTTCAACCAGTCCTCCTCCGGGGTTTTCTCAATTTCTTCGGGATAGAACGGGTCTTGATATGGGGGCCTTTCGCAGTCAGCAAAGATTTCAAGCCCGGGGTGCCTCTTCCCAGTGGTTTGATGGATCCAGGGTTCGGGGAACCCGAAGTAAGGGAATTCATCTCCTTCTTTGATGAACTGTCCATTCAAAGTCTTGCGGTATGGCGGGAGACCCTTCACCCTTTTCTTCCATGGCCTCTGTAGCTCGACGTCTTCTTCAGTGGGCTTGTACCCCAACCCGAAAGTTCCTTGTTGTCCTTTGATCTGAGGGAACTCACGAATCCCTTGCTGGCGTCGGCCTAATCCCATTCCCGGGAAGTAGTTCATCTTGCGGACAATGTTGACAACCGCAGAGTGGACCTCAGGGAACCTATCTTCGTCATTGATCACGTGGATTTCTTCCATGAAGAATCCCCCGATTTCTCCTTCTTCTAGCTCGGGCATTTGGACTTCAAAAATGGGAGCGTAATTCGGGAAAGCTTCGTTACCCCAACTGTTACCGAGGATGATCTTTACTTCCTTCTCATGAATGTACTTGATCATTTGATGCACAGTGGACGATACGGCTTTGTTGGCGTGTAACCAGGGCCTCCCAATCAACAAGTTGAACGAGGCAGGTATGTCCATGACTTGAAAAACCTCAGTACTTGCCAGCGATCCTACCCGTATTTGTAGAGAGACAGTCCCCATCACATTTCTCCTGGTGTTATCATAGGCCCTCACGGATTACACAGATGGCGTGATGTCAAGGATATTGACCCCCAGAGCAGTGGCAGTTCTTAGGGCACAAACATTCAAAGCAGAACCTGTATCGACCAGACAAAACGGTACATGCTGCCCCTTACATCCAATAGTGATGTATAATGCTTTGTTATGCGCGGATCCTTCCGGTGGTAAGTCCTCGTCAGAAAATGTAATGATCGGGTCGGGGGCAAGGGCGCCCAAGAAAGCTATCATGTCCTCTGGTGCGGCGTCGATAGGAACTTCAATTCCAGCCAAGGCATTCAACACGGCTTGCCTATGCTTGTAAGAGGTCACCATGATATCCCACATTGAGAGATGTGCTTGGGTTTTCTTTAGCTGCTTTATCAGCTCATTATCTTCTTCGATGATCTCATCCATCTTACCCTTCCCCTTGTCCTTGACTGGACCTTTCTCGGTTGCTTCGGTGGCGGGTTGTGGAGGTTGATAATGACGGCCTGACCTGGTCAGATGATCGATCTCGGCAGGAGTAGGTCCCTCTACAGTCCCATCCTTCTTGAACCAATCACAATCCGTTCCCACAAATGGCTTTTCCGGCTCGTTCCAGATGGAAGCTTCACTCTCGTTGTTAGGGTCATACCATTTGAGGTCTACTACCCCTAGGTCATGCTCTTCCAGGAAGAACAAGTCTTGCTCGTCGTCTAGCTACTGCTGCCACTCGTCATTCTCCCCTCCGATCAGATGAATTCCCTCAGAATCCGGGATGTCAATGAGGGGTAAGGGTTGTCCTAGCGGGGTGATATAGGTGGCAGGGTTGAAGGATATAGGGTTGGACTCGATGAGGCTAATATTTTGGTGGTTAGGAAGAGGATTTTGGGTGATATGGAGCTGCTTCGGGGGTGGCTCGATGATATTCTGGTTGATGAGGTCCTGAATGTCATGGCGAAGGCGCATGCAGTCATCGGTGTTATGGCCGGGGGCTTGGTGGTAGGCGCATCGTTTAGACATATCGCAGTTAGGCGGGGGTGGGGTATTTCGAGACTGGAGCAGTTGGAGATGGCCCTTTTTGAGGAGGCGGTCTAGGGCTGAGGAGAGAGAGATTTCTAACTTGGCAAAGTTGCGAGGGGGCTTTTTCTGGAAAAGGCGGTTGGAGGAGTTTGCTTGGTTGGAGGGTTGATATGGCCTCGGGGGATACGCCATGGGTTGGCTGCTAAGGGCATTGACATCTGGGGGATTCCGGGAGTAGTTAGGCCTTCTTGACTGACTCGGAGGGTCTTCCTTCTTGATCTTTCCTTCCCTGATAGCATCTTCGATTCGGGTTCCGACTTCAAACAACTCCTCAAAGGTGGAGATGGACTGGTAGAATAATTTCTCGTGGTAGAGCGGCTGCAGATTCCGGATTAACACTCTCACTTATTCTTTCTCAATTGGCCGGTGGGTCATTTGGGCTACCTTGTTCCTCCACCTGCTCAGAAACGCAGCGAAGGATTCATTGTTACTTTGCCGGGTCGTTTCCAAATCCCTGATAGTGACGTCCAGCTCCTGGTTGTAGGAGTAATGATCGACAAAAACTCGAACGATATCTTCCCAGGCCCGGGTTTTTGAGGCTTCCAAGGTTAGGAACCATGATAGTGCAGATTTTGCCAGGGTTTGCGGAAACAACATTGCAATGTGCTCGTGGGTACAACCCATGGATTGGAAGATACTCATGCACAGCTTCACATGACTTTTTGGATTCCCGGTTCCGTCAAAACGATCGATGGCAGGCATTTTAAAGTTCTCCGGCAGTTTCAACTTGACAGGCTCAAAAAGGCCTTCCAGGTCTAACATGTAATCGTCGACCCCCTTGCTTTTTCTTAGTACGCTTTCTAGCTTGTCCACCTTGTCCATTTTCTCCTGGAGCTTCTTCTCATACGCAAGCGGTGGGACCCCTTGAAACCAGTTTTCCTCCCCATTGTTCTCATGTAGAGGAGGTTCAAACCCTGGTGGTGGAAACCCGGGCGGAGGCTGTGGCTGTTGTTGCTTCAGTTCTTCCATGAATCTCAGGACTTGGGCTAGACTGTCGGACTGTTGGCTTATAGTTGCTCCCAACTCGGTAACCTTGTTTTCCAGTTCTTCTCTATTCATGCTGAAGTGGGCTGTCGGACTGATTCTGACCAAACGATTATCTGAACTCCTAGTCCACGACGAGGATTCCGGATGCTGACCTTGGGAATCTATACTGACCTGACAGATTTTGAAAGAAAGGGGCGTATCAGACCCTGACAGTGATGACTTTTGGACTGACAAAGACAGTGATGTGGACTGACTTGAGACAGTGCGTGCAGATAGATGGTGTATGCATGTGGGACAAGCAGGCGGATGTATGCCCTAATTCATATGATGCCCCTATTTCTAATAGATAGCAGTTAAACAAATAAGGTCCTAACCATATGGAGTGTGCCAATCTTACTTTCCAGTACGATCACCAAGGGATAACAGGGGTATCCAGGTTTTATGGAGGCATCTGAGGAGGATTGGGCATTTCCAGTTGATTTGAACAGAGTTTCTGGGGGAAATGGGTCATATCTGGGACGAATGAACAGAGTTTCTGGGAGAAACTGGTAAGTACGGTTATATCTGGGATATATGGACAGAGTTTCTGGGAGAAACTGGTAAGTACAGTTATATCTGGGATATATGGACAGAGTTTCTGGGAGAAACTGGTAAGTACGGTTATATCTGGGATATATGGACAGAGTTTCTGGGAGAAACTGGTAAGTACGGTTATATCTGGGATATATGGACAGAGTTTCTGGGAGAAACTGGTAAGTACGATTATATCTGGGATATATGGACAGAGTTTCTGGGAGAAACTGGTAAGTACGGTTATATCTGGGATATATGGACAGAGTTTCTGGGAGAAACTGGTAAGTACGGTTATATTGGTCGTATTTTCTAGTAGGTTTTCATACTCCTATGTTTTAGGACCGACAAACAAGGTTCGCGGTGTATATCTTTGTGAGCATGGAGCAGACATCCTTGTCATGGTGCCTAGGCAGGTCAACTCAATGTGATCACATGTGAGTGATTGCCTTGGGAATCATAAGAAAGAGGTTTTGTTCTATGCCACATAAGCGTCTACACCGCTCAGGTAATCCCACCAGGGCATACAGCAGTTGTATCATATTGTCCTATCTGAAAAGACAAATAAACAGCCCTATGAAAGGTTCTACAGGAATCTATATGCAAAGGCTGGGTTTAGTCAAAGAGGGTCCGTTGACGAGAGTTCCAATATACCGTCAGAGAGACAGTACGGAGGTTTTTACTCTTTTTGATATACCTTGGAAGGTACAGTATCAACGGTGACTTGTGCCCTGGCACAGCAAGACCTGAACAATGTCAGCGCCGCGTTTCAGACACAGTCGGAGGGAGGGGGGGGGGGGGGAAATGCAAGAGTGCAATGCGGTGAACCAAACACAATAAAAAGACGATTTTAAGGATGCTTCTTATGAGTCAAACCTCTGTATTATTTTGTTTTAAAATAAAGTCCCCAGCAGAGTCGCCAGATTGTAGACACCGGAAGTGGACCACTTCTCTCGTTTGAGATTGTTTTGAAAAGGAATTTGACATGGATCAAAGAAAGGAAAAGGTCTGTTGAAAACAGATACAGAGTCGCCACTTGGTCTTTAAGGAACCAAGAAACCTAAATTTGACTCACCCAAACGGATAAGGGCACCGGCCCTTCATAACCAAAGAACTTGGTTCGAGGTTTTGGTACGAGAGAGGAAGGAGCCTTTGTCGCGACTAAAACACCCTCAACTCGCCCCGTCTTTCGACGGGCCTCAATTAGCATCCAAATAATCATCTTATACTATGTATGGTTCGTCAATTAATACTATGATAGTATATTACATCACATAAGAAACTTGAAAATGGAAGATCTAAAGATAAAATATCATTCATAAGATCTAAGTCAAATATCATGCAATGTAAAGTGAAAGATCACACAAATAAACCTAGGAAAAATCGTCTAATCATGTATCAAGTAATTAAGTTTCCCTAATCTAAAGGGGACATGAATGGTTATTGAAAAGAAATGAAAATATGCTTAGCAAGCTAGTATGATGCATGTTATTCTTTGGGAAAAGAAGACCTCTCAATCCTCGGGACGGATGAGAAAGGATGATTAGATCAAGGGGAAGCATGAACGTGTGATCGAGTTCATTCCTTATAATCTTCTTAGATTAAGAGTTACAAAAATCCCAAATCTTGCATGAATGTATTGTATGTACCTAAAAATGTGCAAAGGTTGTAGTGTGTTTTGTGTACATGGATTTCTAAAATGACTTAGAAGTCTAAAATGTGCATGAATGAATGGATTAAATCAACATGGGATATATACAAATGTAGTATGAACTACTTCCTAAGATATGGGCTAATTTGGAATGCATATGAGCATCAAATCAAAGAATAAAAGTTGAAATGTGCTTGCTGTGAATAGTGGACAGACTGCATGTAATACTTTGCAACATTATAATGGGAGGTCAAACGTGCCTAGAAAAATGTGAGAAAAATTAGAGATCATCCTTATTGTGTCTAGAAAATAACCCAAAAAGCCAAACATCAATAGCTATCACAGATTAAAAGAAAAAAATCAGAATGTACACATGAATCAGAAACAAAAGCTGCACTGTTGACTGATTTTGTATGATTTTTCATAAATCAAAGAAAAGGTTTATGATGACCCATTATGTACCAAACGTTTCCTAAGACACCCAAGTTATATAAAAAAAAATAGAAACGATATATGTACAGTGATGAAAATATCCAGAATAAGTGCAAGAAGTTGGGTGAACATTCTGTGAGAACAGAGGCAGATTATGAATATGAACTTCTCACATCCAAAACAAATACTTTCACATCTCTATAATTGATGGGAAAAATTAGGGACAAACTATGATGTATTAGGAAGGTTTTCCAAGTGGTTTCATCATCATAACTCGAGTATTTAATTCAAAACAAATCTTTGAATCTGAACAGCTCACTGTTGTGGGTCATTGTTTTGGAGATTTTGGGGAAAACAAAGTTTTGTTTCTTGAAACCAAATGAGAGGGATTGAGAGAGGTTTTGAAATAGATGTTTTGAAAACATATTTTCAACACTCAATAAGGATTATGGCCACTTAGAATACCAACATCAAACTCATCATTAAGAATCTCCAAGATTGTTGGAGAGATTTATTTTATTTTTGAACATAACTTCAATACATTCCAAGAATACCTTGGAAGTATTGAGGTTATGATCATCATCTATCAAACATGTTTTCGAGGTCAAGAGCTACTATCCATGAGGATTCACTCACCCCAAACTCCATGTCATCACTTAGATGATGATGAACTAGTAAGTAAATAAAGAAAAATCAAAAAGAAATGAGGTAAGAAGAGATAAACAATAAATAAACAAGCAAGTAGATGATGATCAATAGATGATATTCATGAAGCATGAGACTTGTAGATTGGTGTTTCACTCATAGGTAATGACACTAGACATGGAAGAAGCTTCCACTCTCTTAAATGCTCACTAAAATGGTGGTTGGGAGTATTGAATGTTGAAGTAAATGGAAGTAATGAAGTAAAAACAAGGTTTAGAACTCACTTTTGTTTTGAAAATCAAAGAAGAAAGCTTCTTTTCTCTCTACTCTAACCTTATCTCTACAACTTTCTCTCCCAAACTTTCTCAAAACTCACATTTGACTCCCCCAAAATGAGGAGTAATGGGGTGTTTATACAGGCCAACTTGGGGTGGTTTTGGGATTTAGAAAGTGTTCCCATTGGCTCCAAACATCTGAAATCATAAAACTACGTCGTTTTGAGTTTTAATTAATCAAAATGGGACCACAAAAGTTATTACAAAAATACACTGCTCTGGAGGGGAGTGCCGCGGCGGCACTGGGCCAGTGCCGCGGCGGCAATGGGCCAGTGCCGCGGCGGCAGTGCTCCTCCCTTCGTCTGGATAATGCTGTTTAGGCCCCCCTGAAGTTCTGGTATTCGCGAAAAGGCCCTATTTCGTCCGAAATTCACAGAAAATGCATACGAACTCCAAATTGAGGTTGTGATATACCGTTGGAAAGGTAATGGAGTCTAATTTATATAAAAAATAGTTTGGGGATAGGTCACTTTGAAAAGTTTTGCGGTATTCGCGATAAGAGCTTATTTGATCGCCTTTTTCGCCTTCGGAAATTCATAATAGACTCGTTTTAAATCCGGGAATTATGTGCGATATACCGTTGGAAAGCTATCGACCTCTAGTATCCATGAAAAATATTTGAAAATTGTTTCGGCGCCCCGGTTCCAAAGTCAAATTCTGGTCAAACTGGTCAAACCCGGGATTCCCGGGAAGTTCCGGAAACTTCCGAGAGTTCCCGGGAGCTTATGTTTTCGCCCGACTTTCTTTTGGAACTTGTTTTAACACCTTTTTCATGATTTAAAATGATTCCGGTGAATTTGGACAATTTCGGTCAAACTTGGTCAAACCTGGTCAAACCTTGGTCAAACCTGGTCAAACCTTGGTCAAATCGGTCAACGGGGACTTTCGGGACTTCCGGGGGTCTCTGGGAGCTGACGATTTCATTCGATTTTTCTTAGAAACTCATTTTATTGCTTTTCTTACGACGTAGCATGTTTCCAGAACTTTTGGTCCAAATCTGAGAGCTTCTGGTCTTTCAGGGGCATTTTGGTCATTCTGAGCATTCTGAGAGATAAAGCTGACTTCCAAGAGTCCTTCCGAGTCTTTTACGATCATCGTGAACCACCAAGCTATGGGTCTCCTAAATCTGATAGCCGACAAAATGGGGTGTCTACAATCGGTCACCTTTCGGAGTTGATGTGTATCTACTCGGCTTCTAATATTATCCCATAGTCCTTCTTCAAATTTTCATGCCCTATCCACTTCTCTAGGTACTGTTCGATGTGCAAACCGAAGTAAACTATTATATTTTACAGCATACTCATTTACTGTCATGTCCCCTTGTTGTAGATTTGCAAACTCATGCCCTATCTGAGTCTTGACAGATGCTGGAAAGTACCATTTATAGAAAACTTTCACAAATTTGTTCAAGGTCTCAGGTGCTCCTTGCTCAATCACATTTACCCACCAGTTCTGGGCTTCACCTTTCAAAGTATCAGTAGCACACATTATCTTCTCCCCATCTGTACACTCCACTGCCCGAAAGATACGTTCCATATCCATTATCCAATGATCAGCTTGTGATGGATCTAGGCCTCCATCAAATTGACTCGATTTTCTTTTATAAAATTGTTCAATGACTCCCCGTTTGGCCCGTGGTTGTGGGTTTGCAGGTCTATCACCTCCCATTCGATCACTTACTGCCCTTACAAAATTGCTTACTACATCTTCTAGATGGTCCAACCTCGAATGAGGTGAATGTTCCCAATTCGGATCCATTTTCTTACCTATCAATCAATTTACATAAATATATTGCATGCCATGCAAACATGTTATATAACAACATAGCAACAATTATTCATATGCATTCATGAAATGCATCTACATGCTCATCATCGACACGTACTCTCAATCGTCGTCTCTCGTACCCAAGGTTCTAAGCCTATTGCTCTGATACCACTAAATGTCATGCCCCGGACCACCCAGATGATCCTAGGGCACGTGGCACGCCACAAAGCCTTATACTAGTGATTAAAGTTCCAAAATAAGTTTAAAATAAGCTTAAACCAAAAAAGCTCAACTAACAAAGGGCAAAATCCCATCTTTGCAATCGGCCAAAAACCCTATTTTAACAAGTAATAAATTCTCATATAATATTACCAATTCACAAGTTGTAATCAGCACCAATGATTTAAACCATTTAAAGTCAAACCAAAGCCACAAATATGAGTTTCCAAGTACAAGCAAGAGGTTAAAAATACTTTAAGAGAAGTAATAAATATAACCATTTATAACCAACCCAATAAATAAATCCCAAGTTCAAATGTCCCAAACCAATGACACTAGTACTAGGTACAACCATCCTATTCAACCCCAATGATAACAACAACTCCTATAAAACAAAAGCTAAATTATACAAGCTGGTTATTACATGAGTCAAAGATCCATCTATTACATAAGCCTTGCTAAACCAAAATACAACATACACTATTTTCGAATTTAAACTCATTACAAGCATATTACAAGCTTAGAACAAAAAAGGCAAGTAGCTATTAACGAGCTTACAACTCTTCCAAAACCCATAAGCCAGCCAAGCCACTTCCCAGCTCACTTCCCCGATTCTTCGCCGCGATCACCTACAATGGTTATTCAATAACCACTACAATATATAAGCTATATGCTTGTGAGCAATGCCAATCATGAATATGGATAATAAACATGCTCAATTCAACATAATACACAAAACTATAGTCTCTGGCAATAACTAGTTCACTCCCACCACTACCGGCTAGCCCGCGGCTCCACTCCCCAAGCCCACGTGACTAGTTATGACCCACGCTCTCACACGTGCGGTCCTATAGGCCTTTGGCGGCCGTGGTCGTCACCACAAAGATTACCTCATGGTGGTATAGAACTAGCAATTTCCATTGACCCAAATAGGCAACTCAACATGCTCATTTAATCATTACACCAAGCTTTTACAAATAAATTGGGCCTAATTTAGCCACATGAATTTTTCCCAATAATGAACTAAGTAAACTAAATTGCGCTAATTAGACATGTTTTGGCATCACAATTCAATCCAACATGAAAATCATCCAAATATCAAAATTAACATCACTCACCTCTTGGGTTTCGCTCATAATTGTGAGATTAAAGCCCTACTAAGACACAAACCCTATACATAAATTACAAGTTATGAACTTAAACCCCAAAATGGGTCGCAGAAAAACTATCACAGAACTCAATAAAATTAGTACCAATAGATTAGAATCACCCCCAAGAGTTCGAATATATAGCCTATTTTAAAAATCGACGTCGTTCAGCTCATCAACCGTCGTCGAGAATGTCACCGTCAACGTTGTAATTCTCGTACCTAACTCTCTGCAATTGTGTATATTAGGCGAAATTGAAGATGAGTAGGATGAAGAGTCATCCATTTAGGTGTCCTAATATATAAGTTTTCCATTTTTTTATTATGACACCCCCACTAGTTTACTAGTTTTGCAATTATACCCCTGCTAATTATTAAACTATATTAAAACTATCCCAAACCTAAATGAGTATTTGTCTATGTCTTGCATGGGTCCCATAAGTGGGTCCCATAAGTTTTATGCTTGTGAGCAATGCCAATCATGAATATGGATAATAAATATGCTCAATTCAACATATTACACAAAACTATAGTCTCTGGCAATAACTAGATCACTCCCACCACTAGCGGCTAGCCCGCGGCTCCACTCTCCAAGCCCACGTGACTAGTCATGACCCACGCCCTCACACGTGCAGTCCCATAGGCGTCTGGCGGCCGTGGTCGTCACCACAAAGATTACCTCATGGTGGTATAGAACTAGCAATTTCCATTGATCCAAATAGGCAACTCAACATGCTCATTTAATCATTACACCATGCTTTTATAAATAAATTGGGCCTAAATTAGCCACATGAATTTTGCCCAATAATGAACTAAGTAAATTAAATTGTGCTAATTAGACATGTTTTGGCATCACAATTGAACCCAACATGAAAATCATCCAAATATCAAAATTAACATCACTCACCTCTTGGGTTTCGCTCCTAATTGTGAGATTAAAGCCCTACTAAGAACCAGGTACAAACCTTATACATAAATTACAAGTTATGAGCTTAAACCCCAAAATGGGTCACAGAAAAATTGTCACAGAACTCAATAAAATTAGTACCAATAGATTAGACTCACCCCCAAGAGTTCGAATATATAGCCTGTTTTAAAAATCGACGTCGTTCAGCTCGCCAACCGTCGTCGAGAATGTCACCGTCAACGTTGTAATTCTCGTACCTAACTGGACACCCATAATCAACTTAGTGGGTTAATCCCACCTCCAATAAGTGTCACATAACACACTAATTAACATTAACTCATGATTATGCATGCTAAAGCAATAATAAATATAAACCGCGGGAGCGGGTGTCACAATCTGGGATTAAAATGAGGTGGTTACTTCGAAGACATAGCATTTACTGGCCAACAATCTTAAAAGATTGTATTATATTTGCCAAAGGATGTCAAGAATGTCAGAAACATGGTCCTTTGAAACATTTACCCACTGTTGATCTTCAATATGTGGTAAAACCTTGGTCATTTAGACGCTGGGCCATTGATGTGATAGGGAAAATTAGTCTTCCTTCTTCGAAGGGTCATGGATTCATTATTGTTGCCACAGATTATTTAACTAAATGGGTAGAAGCAGAACCAATGCAAACTATGACCCAAGTTACAGTTATCAAATTTCTAGAAAATATAGTCTACAAATTTGGTATTCCTCAAACCATTGTATCTGACAATGCTTCTATATTCGAAGGGGATGTGGTTGCTTTTACAAGTAAATTGGGGATCATAATGTCAAAATCAACCCCATATTATGCTCAATCTAATGGTCAGGCTGAAGCAACTAATAAAATCATAAAAGAAAATATGGCCAAAGTCATAAAAAAATAATCAAAGGATGTGGCATGAGATTTTGCCAGAAGTATTGTGGGCACATAGAACTTCGAAGCGAACCAGTAAAAGGGTGTCTCCTTATGCTTTAACATATGGTCATGAGGCAGTTTTACGAATTGAGATAAAAGTTAATTCCCTTCGAATTATGAAGCAGAATCAATTATCCTTGGATGACTACCAAACATCAATGGCCATCAAATTGGAAGACATTGAGGAGGAAGAGTCAAGGCTCTTAATAATATCCTGATACAAAAGAAATAACAGCAAGAAGATATAATAAAAGGTCTAACCAAGAACCTTTAATGAGAGGGATTTGGTTTGGAAAACAATATTACGTATTGGATCTAAAGATCCAAAAAATGGAAAATGGTCTCCTAAGTGGGAAGGTCCATTTCAAATCCACAAAGTTTTCAAAGGTGGGTGTTACCATTTAAGAAATTTAATTGGTTATGTCCATATAAGGAAAATCAATGGTAGGTTTCTCAAATAATATTATCCAACTGTTTGGGAAGCAAGAAGACTAGAATGAGAAGTAACATTCAAAATGAGACCATGCATTGATATTCAAAGTAATTACAAGCCAGTCTTTGGCGAGATTACAAAATCCTATGTTATAATCCTTTATACCAACTTATCTATGAATTGAGCCTTTAGTCTAAAATTGTCCTAAGACCTAGTATACAATTTTGACTGACTAAGAATGTATTTCTATCTCGAGATTGATTCTTGGTTCTTTAAAGGTTTGGATTCAAACTCTGTCTTCAAACTAGAAGCTTAGCTTGAACATTTTCCTGATTGGTCTTTATAGCATTCAGTTCAGTATCCACAAGCTCAAGTTCTTAAAAGAGGCTATCTCAATTGGCAGAAAGTTTGTCAATAGCAATGTTGCTCTCATGAAATTCTTCTAATAGTTGGTTCATTTCTAAAGTTTTTTCTATTGTATATTCCATATCAACCTCCAATATTTTCCTTTCTTCAACAACTCTCTCAAGTAGGAAATAGTTGAAATCAAAGGTTAACATGAGCTTTGAAATTGCCTCTTTGTCTAGGACAGAGATTTCAGAACTGTCCAACATGAATTGATTTAAGATTTTTAAAGCTCTTTGGACTTCCTTATCTTCAAAGACTTCGAATGGTATTTTGCTGAAGAGCCTTAATGTAGCAACTGCTACTATGGGTTCCATCGAAGGCACTTTTGGTGTACTCTGACTTGTCATTTGTTGAAAGAATTCTTGAAAGTCAGTTTGAGCAGTGTCTTCTGTCTTCAAAACATATTTTAGGCTGTCCTTAAACTCATTTACTTCCTCAAGGGTAGGATTGGGAGGAAGAGACATATGAAACTCTTCAGAGCTTAAGGAGATTGAAGTAGCTTAAGATATGAATGGATCTTGTTCCACGACAGCTTCAGGATCAGAACTTGTACTAGCCTTCGAAGGACCGGTTTCAACTTCAATAGCAGATTCAATCTAGTCAAGAAAGAGGATAAATAGTTATTTATAACATGTTTATGAGGAAAGATAAAAACATAAAGGATACTAAGAAAATTTCAATGACTCACCACTGGTTGATATTCAAGAAGTAAAGGTTGAATGTCTTGTGAAGGAGATTCTTGAATCTTTGAAGTCATAGGACTGTGAAGTTCCGCTTGAGGGATTAGTAAAGTAGGCTCAGGTTCATGTTTTACCTTCGAGATAGGAACTGCTGGAATGGGAGCTAATCCAATGATCTTTTAACCAGCAGCTGCTTCAGTAGTTGTCTTGGCTTTCTTCTTTCAAACAAGTTGGATGGCAGGGCTCGAGTCTTCTTCTTCTTCATTAGATTCTTTGCTTTTAACTGCTTGAGGAGGGATTTTTGGTGGAAGGATCAATCTCCTTTCAGGTCTGGAAGTTGAGAGAGCAGGGACTGAGACCTTTGAAGAAGCCCAAAGAGGAGGTGCAGCCTTCGAAGACTTAGGCTTTGGATGAGAAGAAGAACCTTCACCAAGTGTTTTCCCTATGTTACAGAATTTGAACAACAGCGATTAGAAATTTTTTAATTTTTTTTTTGTTTTCTCTATTCAAAAGAAAAGTGACTGAATTGGTAATCTATTTACCTTTGGACTTCGAGTTAATATGTCTCAAGAGCTGGCATTTGTCCATTGATACTGCCATCAAATTTTCCCACCAGCTTAAGAAGGCAGGGGTATAGGTTGTGTATACTGGCAAAGAGGTGAACTCCAGATTGCTGACTTTATTCTGATAAACTGCTAAAGCAGTAGTTAGAACTATTTATGGTACTCTCGAAGTAGTTTTATAAGCCGTAAATGTATTGGCTTGACTTCTAATTAGGAAAGGAATTAATTGGGTGAAACCAAATTGTCTCAAAAAATGGTTTAGGAGGTAGAGTTCACCATGAGATTTAGTGCTAAGGGTGTTTCCAAAAAACTAATCTCTGTTGATCAAAAAGCTTCCCCATGCAGCTTTTAATTCGATTATATTTGCTGTTCTATCTAGAATATGACACAGCTACAGAGGGGAAAGAGAAGTTTTGTCCTCAGGATTATAAAGGATAGAATAAGGGTTGGAATAGGTCATTCGACCATACTGCAGAGAGATCAAAGAAGAAGGTAAGAGATTCTTTGAAA
Source organism: Hydrangea macrophylla (assembly GCA_033977485.1). NCBI lineage: Eukaryota > Viridiplantae > Streptophyta > Magnoliopsida > Cornales > Hydrangeaceae > Hydrangea > Hydrangea macrophylla. The sequence goes on along the minus strand of CM066986.1, from coordinate 15,549,049 downwards.
GTATTTTCAACATTTGGTAGCAGGGCAAAGGAAAACCACATGAGGAACGGGATTTTCTTTAGGGCCTAAATTATGAATTTCTGAAGAAAAAAAAAATAGGCATAAAGCCATAGTTGCAGAATCCAGAAAGGACCACCTTGATTTGGAAGAAAGGGGTCATCGCACAAATTAGAAAAGGATCTATATAGAGATCCTAGCACAAAGGGAGCCAAAGCTAGTCTTTGACCAGGAACTAAAGTTTTAGCAATGTTGGAGAATTCAAGAACAACCCTTTGGAAAGAGGTACAGAACAAGTGCTTCGAAAGCCAATAGAGAAGGAAACAGTAGTACTGTGTCCAATACCTCTCCGGATGACTGTTTATGAAAAGACATGAAATTAGTGTATCCTAAGGACTTAGGATCAGATTGAATTGGGGGACTGTCAGATTCCACCATATATGGGTGAGCATCTTCCCCATGAGACAGAAATCCTAATAGGTGACAGATATCTAAGACAGTTGGACCTATGGGACCAATTCGAAGCTGAAAATGATTAAGGATAGGGTTCCAGAAGCATAAAGCTCCAGCAGTAGGTTAGGACTGGCTTCGATTGGATATTTTGAGAGGTTAACAACTTGATAGATTCCTATTGCAATCAGAGCCTCTCTCTTCTTGTCTAAAATTCTTTCTACCCATTCTGACCACTCTTTCCCAGGCTTGGGCCAATTTCAAAATTTTAATTCACTCCTAGGAATAGGAATTTCTTGTTGATACGCTAGGTGTTGTTGTCCTAATCTAGGGTAATAAACATGAAGTTTGAGATTAGGAGTACTCAAGCAGGGACCTACGGCAATGGAAGATTCATGGTTGAGAAAGGTTACAGGGACAATGATTCATTAATTAGCGAGGTTTCTTGCCCATTCGAATACTGTTCTTGTTCATCCTGAACAACTCTTTCAAAATCATCGCAGACTTTCTGAAGTTGAGTATTATCTCTACATGTTGCCATTTTTGGAAACAAGATAACCAGAGTAAGATGAGAATGATTGCGAAGAAGCTAGATGCAAAGGAGATAGATGCGAGAAGAAGAGTTTGTAGAGGTTACAAGGATTTTTTCATCCTTATCCCTTATCTATTTATAACCTTTGGTGTTGTTTGGGAAGAAATGCATTTATTTAGAAAATAGCCGTTAAGGTTGGTTACTCATTTAGACGTTATTTCAAATGTAGATACATTCTGGTTTAGAATGAACCATTTTAGTTTGGTTAAAACGTACATGAATTCTTATAATTCATTAAACTTAATGGCATTACAATTATAATTACAGACATAATTGAGAATAATGTGGAAACCCATAAGTTACGAGATTGTGGAACATATTCCAATAGTAAGTAAAATACTCTGCTTCTATTTCTATCTCGAGACTTAAGTTTATAGCTTGTAATGCCAATCTATCTTTGCTTCGAAGGGAGAAATAAGCATCCTTGAGTTGTTCTTCATACTGAGTTAGCCGAGAATTGATCTTGGCCAAGGCTTTGCGAAGACTTCGAAGCTCCTTGGCTAATGGAGTTTTACCTCGAAAGGATATGCCAGCAGCTTTGCTTCATCTTTGAGATATGCAATTCGATCTTCGAGGTCAAGCTTCGAATAATAGGAAGTATCACTCTCTTCATCAGAATTTCCACACCCATAGATACATTTTTTCTTGAATTCTGATACTTCATCAAGAAGTACAAGTGGACCTCCTTGAAACTGTCATACAGGTCCATCCAGTAATTTAAGTGTGTAACACTTCCTTGATGATGAGAATACCACCTTATATGAGTAGGTAAGGTTCGAAGGGTGAAGTCGTGTTGAAATGTCCCATTCATGACATAAGATGTGACAACTCCACTCAAAGTTGATTCGAGCCTTTGATTCTTGCAAAATAGAGAATGGGAGATGTGAGAAAGCTACTAGAAGTCTCTGTGTTTGAATAATTAAGCATGAGGAATGTGATAAAACAGGGGGGATATGTTTGAATATAGGACCACTCCTGCATAATTGGTCTAGTTTTAAGAAAGGGTCACTCATATCCTCAAATGGGTCAACCACCTGTACTTTTGTGTCAGGAAAGCCCAATGTTGAGTAGTCGAGCAGAAGCACTCTTTCTTTGTAATCTTTTTTGAAAAGTTTACATTTGGATAAAAACGCTGAGGAATAATGCTCATTGGAAAAATTTTCATCAGTTGCCCTTACATATGTGTGAATGGGAGACCTGCCTTGGGGAATTAATACATTACCTCTTTGGAATCTTTCACCCGGAGGATTGGTAGAAGAGATTAGCCAAGCATTCAACAAGTTTTGTTCTCGAGAGAGGTGATTCGAGAAAGGATAATATGGCTTATGATTCTACTTCGAATGATTCCTTCAGCCTTTGGATATTCGAAACTTGAATGAATAACTGAAGGTGCTGTAGTTGGTGCTTCAAAGTTCATGGCTCTATAATAGCCTACACCTTCACCATGGGAAATAGGTTATTCCCAAGTAGGAGAAAATGTTTGAGAATTGTAGATTGATCTCAAAGGGTTCGAAGAAGAAGTTTGCCCTAATGAAGATGCACTTGGTCAGTTTAACATATTATGCCATTTTCCCCACTTCGAATATGTGAATAGCTTAGGAGGAATCTCAGGAGGATCCCAATTGGTTCGATGAGGAGCTTCACGACGTTTGGTTGACAACATCACTTCTTCAGGAAGATCTAAAGGGAAGTGATCACCGGCATCGAACGAAGATTGAGAAGAGGACATGGTTAACAGAATAGATTTGAAGTGACAAGCGAAGTTGGAGATACAATGCAGATTCAGATCTTCAATTTAATCATGTTTGGAAGGTTAAATGAAAATTGCGAACTGCCCAGCATGATCTTGCCATGATCGCCATTATCTTTTGCAATTCAAAAGGAAAATGGCGCAGGGGGTAATGTTTGTGATAAATTTGTCCAGCCAATAAGGAAACGCCACGAAGGATTTGATGTGGCAAGGCAATTAACTGTGTGGATTTAACGTGGAGACAGTTACCAGCAGTTTGGCCATTTCGTTCTATTTGAAAGAGCAACTGTTGAGGGACACGCGTTGATATTGAAGAATGATTGAAAAACAGGTGTCAACTCAAGATAATGCCACTTGAATTGGCAGTTATCAGTTTGAAAAGGATAGGGAACATTCAAACAAGACTACTGTGAAGCCTCGATGATTATAAATAAAAGAAGTCTGTGATCAAGGAAAGAGGACTCAAGGAACATCAATCAACACATTTATATCCCTTTATAAATATTGTATTTTTATCAGTACATTTAGAGTTCGAAGTAGGACACCTTTGAACTTATCTTCAAGGTTAGATTGTAGTCCATTTTTACTTCATAAAATAGTCTGTTACTTTGCGATTTTCCTTTACTTTACTGTTCTTTCGTAGGAGTAGTTATACTTTAATTAGTTCGAAGTTCTTTTAGTCATATCTTTACACATTTTAAGTCCTTGCTTATAAGGCATTGAACATCACCACAATCTCCCTGGTGAGGCGCAGTTTGGACATTTGTTACATCACACACATTGACAATTTGCTTGCCTGGCACGCTCGCACATATATAATTTTCCATCCGAACAGCGCCCACTGACCCGCATGTTTTTTTAAGCTAAAAAAACATGTTCACTGAGTATGTTAACTTCAACCTCACTTAAAAGCCTCACCGTGTGTATATATATATATATATATGTATCTTTGTTCATATAAATCATATTGTAGAAACTATGTGTGGTGCTAACTTTCTCTGTAGTGGCCAAAAGAAGCTTTTGTTGTCAAGATAGTCTAAGCATTCGTCATAAGTGGGTTTGGTCTTATGAAGCGTATGAAAACTTCACCAACAAGAAATAACTTGTGTAGGAATTCTAGTAGGATTACATGAATAACTTTTTTTTTATTTTCATTCCTTCATATATTATAAAAACTTTTTGTCCCTTTTTTTTTTTTTTTTTTTTTTAAGAGTTTTAAATTTCTTGTATTTTTTTGTTTGATAAATTTCCCTTTCCCATGTGTTGCATGGGTTGTCTACTAGTTGTGATTAATTTATAAAATTTGAAAATTTTAAGATTGGGGTTGGAATAAATTGAGAAGTGATTAAAAAAGTGTGCTGAAATACATTTGTGCCAAGATATGACACATTAACTTTAGCTATTCAAAATTTTGGAGGATAATTTTTGTTTTCTCCATGTAAGAAAAAGAATTTCCCCAATAAAATGGGGGCTATAGCCCACCCAGTGCTCTTTACAATCCGCCTTGACTACACCACAACACAATTTGTATATTTCTACCATGAGAAGGCAAAAAAATCTAAACCATTTTAGTGAATGAACATTTATTCTGCCATGAAACATATCTGGCAATTAAACATGGTTACACATATCAGGAAATTAGCTAGATGTTTTGGATGTATCATATATCGTAGTGATTCTGGTACCAAAATATTGTAAATACTAAATAGGTTCTAAAATGTTTTAACTTTTAAACCACCATTGTTTTAAAACAAACATTGTTTTCAAAACTACATGTTCAAACAAAGTTACAATATTTTGGAACTAAATTACAACAATTTGACACAAAATTGGGATGTATTACACATCCTAAATCGCTAGGATTTGTCATGATCCTTGATTGTAATAGATTGAAGTTAAACAAATTAATACTTGAAGATACTAAGAATATTTAGTGCTAAACCAAACTAATCATCAATCTTTCCTATAAATATTTTTCCTATTCCCAACAAAAGGGAAAAAAAAAAAAAAAAAAAAAAACTAATCATCAAGCTAATCATGAAGCTATTGTTACATAGTCCACAATGACAATCTAATCTGAGAGCTAAACACTATTTTGGAGACTGCTTGGGGTTGACATACTATCCAAAGAAACACTAGTACTTTCTTTGGGATTTGCAAAATAGAGTTCGAAAGCATCCAAATCAAAATATTCATTGTCAGTATTGCTCCCCATATCCTCTCTGATTTCTGAAGGATTTTCTTCCTTCAAACACTTGAACTGTGAAGTAGTCTCTGAGGGCTGAATTAGAAGAGGCATGTAATTAATTGGTGGAGCAGCAAATTGCGGAGGAATAATATCTTGGAGTAGTCCAGTTTGGAAGTCATATTGAGGAGCTACATATTGTTGAATCTCTTGGGGTCCATATTGGTATTGAAGTTGCCAATAGTCATTGTATCCGGACATAAATCCATTTGAACCTCGCATTATGCCATTGTAATCATTTTTGAATTCCTCAACTTCATTAACATTAACATGTTGAAAATTTTCATCATTCCCATGAACATGTTGAGAATTTTCTTCATTCCCCTCAACAAGAATTTCAGAATTTTCTTCATTCCTTATATGAACATGTTGAGAATTTACTTCTGGATTCCCAACTAGCTCTACCTTCCCGTTGTTTTTATCTTGTTTTTTGTTCTTATCTTCCTTCTTATAAACACGACATAAAACCCAATCATCCAACTGCAAAAAAAAAAAAAAAAAAGTAAAAGAAACAAAATTAGAAAAAAAAAAAAAAAAAAAGCGAAAAAAAAGGAGGATTTAAGCCCTTGTAAGAATGAATGCTTTCAACCTTCATGTATAGACCCAAAAAAGCTGAATAAATGAAACTGCTCTTTTGGTACAAAATAAAAGGGCACAAATTTCTGTTTAATTTCGGACAGCCGGTGAACGAGTTTAGGTATTAACTCTATGTAGATAAAATTGAGCAGTACTTACCCTCATGTCATTTTCATTATTTTTGGTTCGGGGAGGTTCATTGACGCGGAATTCATGCATGATCCAGTTAGTCTTTTTGCCATCTGGAGGTTTTCCTTTATAGAAAACAAGAGCCTTTCTAAATCCGACCGTAGTGCCATTGTCAATGATAGACTTATCAGCTCCGGTAGCCTTCCAATAACCATCACCGGCTGTCCGGTTTGGTCGGAGCCCATTTTTGTACTTTCGATCTCTTGGAGTAAAGAAGTACCACTCTTTCTCCTTCTGCCCTTGTATTGGGTGGTTTGCTGTTTTTAAGTCAACAACGAATATTGTTTTAGGTGAAGTTTTAAACACAAAGAATAAGATAAATTTTAGATATTACATGGTTGAAGCAATGGATGATTCAAACATTTGTAGGTTTAGTTTCTACAAAGCAACACTTCAATTCTTTTAGATGCTGCATCTGAAATAACACTCAAAAAATGTGTAAAAAGAAAAAAAATCAATAAACACAACTAAAAGTCATATAGTCTTCAATATTGGAGATTATACAATGAATTAACAATCTGGCAAATGCGGGCAAGAATGACTGGTTTAAGGACATTCAAATTTTTCTAGGAACCTACAACAGATTTTTTTTTTTGGTGACACATATTATTTGTGACACACAAACATGTCACAAACATATATTTTTGGGAAGCGTTTAGGACACACTTTTAGACGTCACAAAATAACTATTGACCAGCTACTGAAAATAATTTGTGACACACAACATGGAGCATAAAATGTTAGGATTAGGATTTGTTCTTCCTATTTAACATAAAATATTAGGATTAGGATTTGTTCTTCCTATTTAACATAAAATGTTAGGATTTGTTGTTCCAATAATGCCCTTCATTTAAAATCTGAGTCTAAAACAAACATTGAAAAAGAAAGGATTATTTATTCAAGAAAGAGTTTAAACAAAGAAGAAACATAAGGCAAATCAAAGACTAAGACCGTGAAGTCTAAAATAGAAAAGAATATGATATTTTAATACAACAATAAATTTTTCTATTTGGCCAACGAAGGGGCGGACTCACAATAGGCGCAATGGGGGACATTTGCCCCCTACTAAAATTTAGAAAAATAATTAGGTTTTTGTATTCTTGGATTAATCCTTTGATTTTTGGTTTGCCCCATATGTGTATTATGTTACAAAACTTGCCCTCACTACAATGAAATCACACTGTCAAAGTTGCTTGGCTGTTCAATCAGTCGGCCTCTTGTGATGGAGTCTATTTGGGTCAGCTGATCGTGCAAATACACTCCATTCACGGTTCTTTTGAGATGCTGCTCAAAGAAAATGGATGACTACAAGTGTTAAAGACACGTGCAAGTTATCAGATCCATTGTTCGCGTGAGGAAGTATCTTATTCTACCAGAAGTATGGCTTTAAGGATTCATTTTTTGGTTGCTGATGGTTCTAAATTGAGGAGTAAGGTCTAATTTATGCGATCCTCACAGCCGACTTGATTCTCTGGGAGTTTATCTAGGCGTGAAAATAGGATCTCCTTATCATGACATGCTGATACAATCACGCACTGTATGCTAATTTTCTTAGGATATAAGTGCCCAAATTTTTTTGTCATGAAGGGAATGCAAGCATCTGTATTCGAACGCGAGCTGTCTGGGGAGTGCTTCAGTTTGTGTCGTTTTTATTGGGATTGGTCTGGGGTGGTTTTCCTTAATGACCTGTTTTGGGTGGCTTGGATTTTGTATCATCTTTGGCCTTTTAACAAAAATTTGTTGTTCAAAAAGAACAACCAAAAAAAAAAAGTTGTCACTCTATATCAAATTTATTTTTGTCTTGTGTTCCCCTACGCGATTCACGCTCTCTCCGCCAACGATCTCTCCACAAATTGTTTGCCAAGACTATTACACTCTTGTACCTTCTTTCTTTTTTTATTTTGTCTCTATTATTTCGAACTATATATTGATCGGCTACCATCATGCTTATTCATCTCCATCACTAATTAGTCATTCCCAAATAGAGGAAACCCGGCCAAACTACAAATACTCCGTGAGAAGGTGTAATATTGTGCTTTCCTTCAATTTATATAAGAGAACTTTCTTAGTTGATTAATCACTCTTACTGGGATTTCTAAATGTGGTCTACAGAGATATCTTAAACTTGGAAGACTTGGTGTAAGGCTCCTAAGGTTGGCCTAAGTTGGACTAAAGACCAAATCATAATCAAAAACCCTTACAAGGACAAAAGCCTAAGTCCATTTTTTTACTCCAGCCCACACCACTAGCAATTCACTCCTCAAGACTATTTCAAAATTTTCAAGTGACTAAATCACCCCTCACTTCATCTTCCCCACCAAAAAAAAAAAAAAAGCAGACTCTCTCTCACTCTCTCTCTCTCTCTCTCTCATATCTACATTCTCTCTCTACAATATCTCTCTCTCTAAGATCTCTCTCTCCCCCCACAACCACAACCGATCCACTGTCGCCACCACCATCGAACCGCCGTCGCCTCCACCACCACCACAAATCCGCTGCCCTCTGCCGCTGCAACCACCATTCACCACGAGTTGCTGTGACCACTAGCACCATTGAGCCACCACCACCACCTTCCGGCGCCACTACAAGCAACCACCACCACCGTGAGTAAGCACTGCAGTCGTCCGTCGTCATCAACTTCCGATCTCGGATTTGGAGTCTCGATCTCCATCTTCAATGTCAAAACGAGCTCGTGGTCATCTTCTAGATCTCAGATCTAGAGTCTCTGTTTTTGTCTTCATTTTTTTGTGCAGTTTTTTTGAAAAGTTACAGTAAGTAAAATTTCTCTTACTATATTTTGAATTGCATTTTTTTAGTTTTTAAGTGAAGATCCGAAGTGAAATTTCACTTACTTTGATTTGAACACATTTCATCACTTTCAATTAAATATAGGAGTTCATAAGTATTTTTGTGAGAAACAAAATAATATATCCTAAGTGAAATTTTGCTTTCAATGTCTGAAATCCTAAGTCAAATTTCACTTAGAATTTCTGATATCCTAAGTCAAATTTCACTTAGGATTTCTGATGTCGATTTCTGATGTCTTAAGTCAAATTTCCCTTGTATGTATCTCCTTGAGCTTGATCTGCTCTGCCTTGGACAGCCATGATTTAAACCTTTTTTCCATGAATTATTGCCTTTATCATAGAGTTTTGCCATAAGTTTATGCTTAAATACGTGAGAGTCAAGCATTGTGGTGGTCGCCGGAGATGGCGAGGTGGTGGTCGCCGGAGATGGCGAGGGTGGAGGCCGGAGGTGACAGGGGTGGTGGTCGGAGGTGTTGTGGAATAGTGGTGGTGGCTAGGGTTTGGTTAGGGTTAGAGGTTGAAGATGAGGGTATTTTGGTCTATGGACATTGGTATGACTTATTCACACTGTGTATTTTAAGTTGTCATTAATTCTAATAAAACTCCTCTTAATGACCTTTTCACCAATTTCCCCTATCTTAAAGACCATCAATAACGAGAGTCGTGCAATGCTCCCACAACTTGAAGACTCATGGAGAACAGTTACAAAGAGATTTGCATACATAAGCATTAGGAGATTTAAATTTAAACTTTTTGTTGAATAATAATCAAAATCATATGCAATTTATTTATTTTTTTCACTTTATTAGTATTAGTGAAAAAAAAAATGCGTTGAAGACATTTAAGAGAAGCAAATATCATATACAATATCTGCAAAAGTTTCAACAAAATATTCTTGCAAACGTTTCCTAGTAATTTTTTTGAACGATAATAATTTCATCTAGAATAATAAGGATTTTAAGCACTTCGAAATCCTTTTTGTAGTTTTTTTTCCCCCTTAGCAAAACCACCTAATCAGCCAAAGTTCAATTTTATCGGATCAAAGTTATTGGAGATTTTTTTTTTTTTTTCCTTGATGAACAATGTTATTGGAGTTATATGTACCAAAGCTAACTTTTATAGATCTTATCGGTTCTAAGTTAATTTTATAACTGAGTTTTAAGTTGCCCCATTGAGATAAAATCAAGACTCCAAGACCGATTACAAAGAAATTAAAAAAAGTGTCAATAAGATTCAGATTTATCTTTCCATAAAAAAAATAAATAAATAAATAAATTCCCATTCCAGCAGAATACCACAAACAAGCTAGTACAAATGAATATTTAACACCACCTTTAAAAACCAAATTATTATCGCATGAGTTGCTAATGGAGCAGCGGTAAGCCAGACATATGCATATTGCATGTTTTAACGGTGCGAGTTGTTATGGGCTTTTGTTATTTTTATAAGATTAGCTTTTCATGTAAGAAAGCAAATTTTTACCATTTGATGAAGATTTGGTAAAAAAAGATAATAAGAAAAATATTATTTATTCTTAATCTAATGGTTGCAGAGTGTTTGTGCACGAGAGAAGTTACCTATAATAACATTGTCCTTTTATATGATTCTTTTTTGTTGATAAAAAATGGGGATTGATTGGGGTATGATCATAATCATCATACAATAAGTGCGCACCCAAAAAAAAAAAAAAACCAAAAACGTACCAAAGGTTGACATATGCATAAGATTGCATATATACATAATGTTTTAAGGGATTGATTATCATGATCGTCATGAAACACATTAGGGAAAAAAAAAACAAAATAATAAAATAAAAAAGAATCAAAACAGGCACAAGAAGAAAGGAAAAGGAAAAGAAAATTAAAGAAAAAGAAAAAGAAATTACCTATAAGCTGCTTGGGATTATAGTGGTAAAGGTTGACTTCCTGAATTTTGTTTGGAGGAAGTTCTTCCAACCTCACTTTTTTATTCAAATAGTGGACAATCAGCTCCCAATCCTCTGGACGAAATCTATAACCAGCTGGGAATGATTCAAAAAACTTTCTTTTCTTCAACTGATTCAACCTCTCATTGTTAAACTCATTAACTTCATCGATTACTACCCCACCAGACTCCATTGTTGGACTTCAATAAGTTTCTCGTTTGAAAACTAAATTAACTTTGGATTAGAGTTCTACTTGGGGTCTAATATTTATATCAAAAGGTTGTTTGAAGAGATAAACACGTTTTATCCAAAAATATTGGTTTGAAATAATATTTTAAGTATATTATAAATCTAAATAACAATATCCATCTTATGTATATAAGGCGAAGGGAGGGGGCAGGTAAAGTCAAGTACGCTATTTTTTCGATAATGTGTATTGGCCAAAAGTTAATGAATTTGTTTAGTTGCTGAGAAAAAAAAGAAAAATATGGCCAAAAATTAGTACTCATAGGTACTTGTTTCATCACATCCTAGAATTTTTTTCACGAGACAATCCACCGTGTCACTGTCATTGTGGAGTAAATATTGGTTACAAGGGGAATACCTGCTAGGATTTTATTCACTCTCATAAGTTTTAAAATTCTATTGAGTTAGAGAAATATTTTACTGAGTAGGAGAATTACTCTCTTTGAAATAGAGGCCCAAATGTATTCATACAGAATCCTTATTAGCATTATACCATGTAAGATTATGCAACCATCGCAATGAATATTTTTCTATCATCGTGATGGTGTTGGCATTGCAGTGACAAACACATGTACGTGGACCAACCATGCTATGTGACATGAACTTAGCCATGTTTGGGAATATCCAAAACAGGTTTAGGCCCAGTACAAATCTAATTTTTTGGGAGAACCTAGTTTGGTAAAGGTTTTTCTTGCTATGTAGTCTGTGCCCAGTCTAGTAAATATAATAAAATAGGTTCTATGTAAGTCCAACCTACCCCTGGACCACACAAGAACCAAATAAAAAATTTGACTTGGACTGGACCTGGTGTTGTTTTGGGAGTTCCTAAACACCCCCTTAAATTAACATAAAGAAATGTACCTAAGATTTTTCATGTACTTAGAGTGTGTTTGATAATCCAAGTGCTGAAAATTACAATTCTTGGCACTCAATTTTTTTTTCAATATGAATGATAATGTACCATTTAATTGAAAAAGCAATTGAAATCCACTAAAAGCTTTAAGTACATTTTTTTTTACTAAATGCCCTTTATTCAGTACTTGCAATATTATTCTAAAGGGTTAATTACACTTACACCCCCTAAACTATGACCCAATTTTAACTCACTCCCCTCAACTATTAAACCCAACAGATACACCCCCCATACTATTGCCTCATGACATATCACACCCCTACCTCCGTCAAACAAACAGAAATGATGCATGTGATGTTGCAGATCCATTAAATCCAAACTTTATATGTCAAAATTGCCCTTTTGTATAAAAGTTCAAATTTATTTAAAGGACCAAATTGCCCTTTGTTGGGTTTAATAAGAACCTGCTATGCTATCTCTTTCACTCCATAATTGGGTCTCCTCTATTCATCAAATTTCTTTTTGCAAAATCAGGGTCAACTCCGCTATTTTCACTCGGAACGAAGTAGATAGACAAGAAAGCTTACAATTTCATTTGGAGGTATGAACACAGTCAACACACACTCATATCTATAGATACATGTGATATAATAAAATAAAATAAAATAAAATAAAACAAAAAAGAAAATAACATAAACACCACCCTCAAGGCCTCAGCCTACAATCGCATCTCTCTCTCATGTCACTCCCATTATTTAGAATTTTTTCTAAACCTCCTCCCTCTCCTAACTTATCTCTCATGCATATATATATATATATACATATATATATAATCTATATCCCCTTATAAAAGAGTGCAAAAAAAGAGAAAAATAAAACACTCACACATATATATATATATATATATATAATTGAAATAAGGGCAAACGTCCACTCACGCCTCCGGCCTCTTTCCATCTATTTCAGTAATCATCTTCACCACATCCTTAAAACTTGCCCCCACCTCTATCCTCCTCATATCTTTCCCTATTTAATTAAACAAAAATTGCTGGCAGAGAAGATCATGAAAACAACCTGCTCAACGCCTTAACTGTTCTCATTGCCGACTCAAGAACAAGCTATTAAAAAAAATAAAAAAAATTTAGAGAGAAATACATATGTATAATATATATATATATATATAGAGAGAGAGAGAGAGTCGAGTTACAGAAAGCTGCAAGAAGGGTAATAATGGGGTTATGCAATATTGACTCTTAAGTAGGGATAGAATGATAAATTCACTCTCAGTTAGAAAATCTATTGGTGAGTCAACTTGGTGGAGTAACTCGTTGGGTTTAATAGTTGAGGGGGGTGAGATAAAAACCAGTCATAATTCAAGGGGTGTAAGTGTAATTAACCCTATTTTAAATATTGCAAATACAGTAGCTTAAATTTTTCAATACTTAATTTTTAGCACTAAATTTTCAATTTTATCAAACGAATCCTTCGGTGGTTCACTTTAATCACTAATTTTAAAGAAACTCCAAAAGTAGTTGCAGGATTCCAATCCAACCGAATGGAATATCCTCTTTTACTGCTTTCAGCTCAAGCAGATTACTGAAGATCCTAATTAAACTTACTTATTTATGCTGATATATAATTTCAATTCCTACCCCCAAAATAATGGAAAATCTACTGTTAGTAAATTTTTTGGGATCCACTTATTTCAGTTTCATGATAGATAATTGATGGGAGCCTCAATCACAGCCCCTTCAAACAAACAAGACCTAGCTTACGCACACTTTACTTTTCTTTAACTCATTAGGTTATTTTACCCTTGTTTGGTCTAAAATACCATTTTATGACTAAAAATCTTCAAATTGCAGTAACTTTTGTTTTGGAAGTCCAAGTTTTGTAATCTTTGATAGTATTTTGTAATGGGAAAAGTAAGATCCATCGAATAAGATCAATATTGACTACGATATTCTAATCTAGATTAAAAAAAAAATCTTAAAATTTAATATAGAATGAAAAAATCGTAGGGTTTTGCATGAATCTAATAAAAATATACTACTCCTTTTGTAAAACTAATATCCATAGCTGCATAAATATAGGAACAAAAAAAGGATGAACTACAGAAAGAAAGAAAAAAATTAATCATCCAAATAGCCTAAAAAATATGAGAAGGTTAAAATGATTTAATATAAACAGATAATGACTATCTGTTTGTAAATATTCTAAGTGAAAAAAGCTCAAAATTAAACTGCAAATTGTCTATTTTTGCAACATTTTCAAGTTCAATGCATGAATCTCGAAGAAAAACACAAAATTATAAAAAATTATAAAAAAAAATCTAAAATGGTCAAAAAAATGAGAGATAGTTATTTTCAAATAAATAATATAATATGTTCAAATAAATAAAAACTCAAAATGAGGATCCCAAATTACCTATTTTTGCACAATTTCTAAGTCCCACGTGTGGATCTTATAAAAAAATATATATATGAAATCAATAAAAAAAATTCACAAAAAAGTTATAAAAAAAAAAAAATTGATAAAGTTATGGTCATCTAAAGTTGTAGTTTCTCAAACATATAATATTATTTATTTGTAAACGACTAACAGATAACAAATAATATCGCTGAACAATCAACTAAAAAATTTAATCTTTTTTCTTCAGAATTTCATATTTTACATATAGATCTTGTTTTAAAGATCTCAATTTCACAATTCCAAAAATTTTAATTTATGAAAACAGAAGTTTTGAAATTTTTAAGTTGAAATAAAGTTATTAGGTATCAATCCTTTATTTATGCAACTTTTATGCAGGAGGTCCATGCCAAAGACTAATATCGTATAGGTCCTTCAGTCTTTTTCTGTACAAAAATGCCCCTACATTAATTCGCACACAACAATTAAAAGTAGTTAATAAAAAGACATTTCAAAATTTCACTATACCAAAAGCCTCATTTTCTAACAGACGGATTTTAGGTATTTCTAACGGAATTTTACTATTACAAATTTGTAACGGAAAACAACCATTAGAAATATCAAAAATATGTTACTCCCTCCGTCCCATAATAAGTGTCCACTTTCTTTTTGCACAATGTTTAAAAAAGTTGTATTATATTAATTTATTTGGTTCATTAAAGACTCTCTTTCCAATTTTACCCTTAGATGTGATTGGTGTTTGACTTTTTGCTTGTTTTAGGATCACAAATAAATGCTTCTTTGTCTTTATTAGAAGGGTAGTTTTGGAAAGTAAGCAAAAGATATATGCCAATTTAGGAAAGTGGACACTTATTGTGGGACATCCAAAAAAGGAAATGTGGACACTTATTATGGGACGGAGGGAGTAATATTTTTCCTTGATATTAAAAAGTTTTCGAACAAATGAAAATTGGTCTCATTTTTGTAAATAAAATTCCAAAATTGAAAATGCGGTGGCAAGTTTGTAATAAACACTATCCACTTGCACTCTCTATCCTCAATCACATTTTCCCGGACCCATTCCTCTCTCTCTCTCTCTCACTTCTCTGAGGCCACCAAACCAGTCCACCACCACCACCACCTTAATTGTCTACACTCCACCACCTCCCCCTACAAACTATCGCAACACCATCCTACCACCGCCCCCCTACAACTGCCACAATACCATCCCACCTAGACCGTTGTCACCATCCCACCACTGCCCACTCCAGCCGCTGCTACTCGTCATCTGCTGCTCAACCTTTGGTTTTATTCTACAGCAGTGCGGATCGAATCTTTTTTTTTAAAAAAAGCTCAACCTTCAACTAAAATAGGCAAATTTGACCTTTTCACCCAAAAGGTGCAAATTTGACATAGTTAATTCCCACAACTTGTTCCCAATTCGATAACCACAAGCTCCTTCATCCACATTTCTTAGGCCTATTTGAGCAAGCTTCTGCGATTGCAGTGGCAGTGGACAGAAGCAAGGGCAGCTCTTTGCGACCGTGTCGCAGTCTCAGCTATGCCAAACACATACTAATACACGATCACACGCCCCCCAAGGCACGTTCAAGGCCTCCTAAACACAGTGCCTCTATTGAATCAAAAACAATAATCTTCTTGAGAAAAGAAGTGTTCATGAGCCCATCCCATATGTGACATGTCAAAAACTACTAATCATTGGATTTGAAGTAGAAAAACTTATATTATTATACAAAGCTACAACTTATTATTAGGTACTACATACAAGAACCAATATCCACTCAAAATTTACTATTTTAAAAGACATGACTATCCCCAACCTAAAAGTTCGTTTAATGAAATTTTGGCAGAATAGGCGTAGAATACAAAATGGGTATGAAACTTAAATATCCAACAAAGGAGAGAGAAAGACAGAAGTACCTTCTTCAACACACACATGTATGAATGTAGTACACCTAGGATTAGGATGAGTATGAATGTAGTACACAACTACACATGTATATGCAATGATAGATTCCTACATCCTACATAAATAACAATGTCACCAAAATTAAAGGGAAATAATAATAATAATAATAATAATAATAATAATAATAATAATAACAATGATTAACACACAAAGTGCATATAGTTGTTACACTACATGTTAAATGATGTCCTGGCCATCTCACCTTCAGCCATTAACAGAGAAATGACTTCGTCAAAGATTACTTTATCTAGGCTACCAAAACTTTGATGTTTAACTTTGGTCTAACAATCAAATGAAAGTTTCAGATGTTCAAATTACCATAGCTAAGCAATTCAGAGTCACAAAAAGTCAAAATGGGGAAATTTTATAGAATTTTTGTTTCAAAAATTCCCTCACTTTGGATCATTTAGGGTCTGTTTGATAACCATTTCGTTTTGATTTTTTTTATTTTTGCTTTCATTTTTTTTAAAATGATAATAAAAAAAGCGTTTGGTAAACTTAATTTTGTTTTTTTCTTTTCAAAATCAATTTCAAAAAATGGACCAAAAATGAAAACAAAAATTAGTAGCTTCCAAAAAAAGCAAAATTGATTTTGGTATTCAAGATTACTATTTTGCCCTTACCAATTTTAAAAGCCATAACTATTTAACATTAAACCAAAATTAAACGTGGTCAGACTCATACTTTTTTTTTTGTTGGGACCAAAAAAAAATATGATCGCAAAATGACCAAATTGCCCTTAAATATTACATTTAATAAATTAAAAAAATCAAGTCTTCAAATAACACAAGGTGACATACTCAAAAGTTATTCGAGATTTTGGATTTAATGGCGGGGTCCATTTGGTCTGAATCTAATTGTAAAATGACTATTTTGCCCTTTATACTTCAAAATGTCATAACTAGTTAAGACTAAACTAGAATTGAACATCGCCAGAGCCTATGAACTCATTCTAATATTAAGGCCATTTGGAGAGCTAAAAAGCATATATATTGTAAAATGACCAAATTGCCCTTGGAGCTTACATATAAGAAGTTAACATTGTTAAAATCTTCAATTAATACAGAATGACCTACCCTAAGTTTTTCGATGTTCTGGATCTAATGGTAGGGTCCATTTGACCTGAATATATTTGTAAAATGACGATTTTGCCCTTCAAATTTCAAAATGCCATAGCTTGTTAAGACTAAGCTAGAATTGAACGCCGTCAAAGCCTGTGAGCTCATATTTAAGATAAAGAATATTTGGGACCTAAAAAGTACATATATGGTAAAATGACCAAATTGCCCTTGGGATTTACATATACGAAGTTAACATTGTTAAAGTCTTCAAATAATACAGAGTGGCCTACCCCTAGGTCTTTCGACGTTCTGGATCCAATGGTATGGTTCATTTGGCCTGAATATATTTGTAAAATGACTATTTTGCCCTTAAAATTTAAAATGCCATAACTTGATAAAATAAAATCAGAATTTAACGTCGTCAAAGCCTGTGAACAAATTAAACGTGGTCAGACTCATACTTTTTTTTTTGTTGGGACCAAAAAAAAATATGATCGCAAAATGACCAAATTGCCCTTAAATATTACATTTAATAAATTAAAAAAATCAAGTCTTCAAATAACACAAGGTGACATACTCAAAAGTTATTCGAGATTTTGGATTTAATGGCGGGGTCCATTTGGTCTGAATCTAATTGTAAAATGACTATTTTGCCCTTTATACTTCAAAATGTCATAACTAGTTAAGACTAAACTAGAATTGAACATCGCCAGAGCCTATGAACTCATTCTAATATTAAGGCCATTTGGAGAGCTAAAAAGCATATATATTGTAAAATGACCAAATTGCCCTTGGAGCTTACATATAAGAAGTTAACATTGTTAAAATCTTCAATTAATACAGAATGACCTACCCTAAGTTTTTCGATGTTCTGGATCTAATGGTAGGGTCCATTTGACCTGAATATATTTGTAAAATGACGATTTTGCCCTTCAAATTTCAAAATGCCATAGCTTGTTAAGACTAAGCTAGAATTGAACGCCGTCAAAGCCTGTGAGCTCATATTTAAGATAAAGAATATTTGGGACCTAAAAAGTACATATATGGTAAAATGACCAAATTGCCCTTGGGATTTACATATACGAAGTTAACATTGTTAAAGTCTTCAAATAATACAGAGTGGCCTACCCCTAGGTCTTTCGACGTTCTGGATCCAATGGTATGGTTCATTTGGCCTGAATATATTTGTAAAATGACTATTTTGCCCTTAAAATTTAAAATGCCATAACTTGATAAAATAAAATCAGAATTTAACGTCGTCAAAGCCTGTGAACTCATATTACTATGAAGAACATTTTGAAATCTAAAAAGTATATAGATCGTAGAATGACCAAATTACCCTTGGGGCTTACATATAAGAAGTTAAAATTGTTAAAGTCGTCAAATAATACGGAATGGCCTACCCCGAGGTTTTTCGACATTCTGGATCCAATGGTAAGGTTCATTTGGTCTGAATATATTTGTAAAATGACTATTTTGCTCTTCAAACTTTAAAATGCTATAACTTGTTAAGACTAAACTATAATTAAACACCGTCAAAGCTTGTGAGCTCATATTTAAGATGAAGAACCATTGTGACCTAAAAAGTATATAGATTGTAAAATGACCAAATTGCCCTTGGGGCTTAAATCTAAGAAGTTAACATTGTTAAAGTCTTCAAATAATACAGAGTGAACTAGCTCGAGATTTTTCTACGTTCTGAATCTATTAGCGGGGTATGTTTGTAAAATGACTATTTTGCCCTTATAAATTTAAAAATCCACAACTTGTTAAGATTTAACCAGAATTAATCATTTTATAATCTATATACTTTTTAGGCATTTTGATTAAATCTTAACAAGTTATGGCATTTTGAATTTTTAAGAGTAAAATAATCATTTTGCCCTTATGTATTAAGGCCGAATAGACCCCTCCATTAGATTTAGAATGTCGAATAACCTTAGTGTAACTGTGTAAGTCACCCCACATTATTTTAATACTTTAACAATGTTAACTTATTACAATTAAACCCCAAGGGTAATTTGGTCATTTTTCCATATATATACATGCTTGTACGTTCCCAAATGTTCATCTTAATATGAGCTCACAAGCTCTGACGACGTTCAATTCTAATTTAGTATCAATACGTTATGGTATTTTGAAGTTTGAAAGGCAAAATAGTAATTTTACAAATATATTCAGGCCAAATAGACCCTATCATTAGATCCAGAACTTTAAAAAACCTAAGGTTAGGTCACTCCGTATTATTTGACGACTTTAACAATGTTAACTTTTTATATGTAAGCCACAAGGGCAATTTGGTCATTTTACCATATATGTACTTTTTAGGTTCTAAAATGTTCTTCATAATAATATGAGTTCATAGGTTTTGACAACGTTAACTTCTTATTTTATTTTAACAAGTTATGGCATTTTAAAGTTTTAAGGGCAAAATAGTCATTTTACAAATATATTCAGGCCAAGTGGACCCTACCATTGAATCCAGAACGCCAAAAAACCTCAGGGTAAGTCACTCTGTATTATTTGAAGACTTTAATAATGTTAACTTCGTATATGTAAACCCCAAGGGCAATTTGGTCATTTTACTATATATGTACTTTTTAGGTCCCAAATGTTCTTATCTTAAATATGAGCTCACAGGCTCTGACGACGTTCAATTTTAGTTTACTTCTTAACAAGTTATGGCATTTTGAAATTTGAAGGGCAAAATAGTCATTTTACAAATATATTCAGGTCAAATGGACCCTACCATTGGATCTAGAACGTCGAAAAACATTGGGGTAGGTCAATCCATATTATTTGAAGATTTTAACAATGTTAACTTCTTATATGTAAGCCCTAAGGGCAATTTGGTCATTTTACAACGTATTTTTATTTTTACGTTCTAAAATGGTTTTTATAATAATATGAGCTTATAGACTTTGACGACATTAAATTCTAATTTTTTTTACCAAGTCATGTCATTTTGAAGTTTTAAGGGCAAAATAGTCATTTTACTAAGTAGTTATAAAATTTTAACACAAAAATATAGTTTACCAAACACATTTTTTTATTTGTGTTCTCTCTTTTTAAAAAACAAAACTAAGTTACCAAACGCATTTTTTATTTTCTTTTTTTAAAATGAACACAAAAATTTCTAACACAAAAACTAAAAAATGAAAACAAAAAAATGAAATGGTTATCAAACGGAGCCTTAGTATACATAAAGGACAAATCGTTTTTAAATAATGTCAAAAGTCCCTGATTAGTGGAACTTAATCACATCGATGATCTTTTCCTAAAATCAAAAACTGGGTTGGACCTAATAAAAAAAAGCCTATTTTAGAGGACTTTTGACTAAAATTCCCTATAATTGTATTTTCCCACCACAAGTGTGTTAACGAGAAAATGAGAAATTTAGACCAAAAACAATTCTAATCTAAATGGGAAATCAAAATAAAATAGCCAAGAGTGATTCCATTATCTCACAGTTGTTAACTTTTGCTAATACAGTATGTAACAAATATTGTGGACGGGCCATACGGGCACCCACATGTTATTGGACTGGGTCCAAAGAGGTTCGGCTTGGACACCAAAGGAACGGGCTTTTTGGGGGTCCAAGCCCATTAGGTTTTTGATATGCCTATATATAGTTGTATGCATTACACAAAAACCTACATGAGATGAGAATACAATCTCAGCAGCCTGATGTTGTCAGAATCAAGATATCAAAAGTATTCTTTACTTTTCTAAAGATTTGCAGTGTGGAAGTAAAGGTCGAACCCACAGAGATTGATTAACTACCGCGTTTTAATTATAAAAAATTTAGCTAATTTAAGAAAACGGATTTTAATTTGATTTTAATTCAAATAAGGACATAAAAATAAATCTAAACTATGAAAGCAATTTAAATATGTGTTTTTAACTAATGTTTAAGGGAACCTAGGATTGCAAATCCACCACTAGCTTCATAATAGGAATATTTATGAATTACTTTAGCTTATTACGTTGGATGAATATGGAGAATTGTAGCTACAAGCCCAATTCCTCCGACAAGAAGATAATCATGGTTCAAGCACCAACATAATCCATCTGCAGTTAGCACGAATTATCCCACACTAAACTAGGGTTGTGTTCTAATCCGTCTAACCTAGGCATGGACTATTCGGATACTTGATAGCACGAATCAATAAAGCACCATCACATGTAAACAATCTAAACAAGCACAGCAAGAGTAGATCGTTGAGCACATCACAATCAAAATAGATCTAAGACAAGAATAAACTTTGAAAGCAATGATTTAATCACTAGAAGCACGATTTATTTATAAAAATCCTCTCAACATGTGACTGTCATCCATACATAATAAAACTAAAATAAAAACATAAATAAAACCCTATTACTCGTCTAGGGCTTCATTGAAACCCTAGATCTATGATCTAGCCGTCCATGGAAGTGATAGATAGCAAGAGGTTGATGGAGGAGGCCATGGGAATCCTTGGTCTTCTTCTTCTTCTCCTTGCTTCCCTCCCTTCAATGGCTGGAAGTGTATATGTATATATATATATATATATCTAATGATGTGTAATCCCTAATTGAAGTAAAAATAGGATATATATATAGAATTACAACAAGTTTTGGAAGTCTTTCCAACTCGAAACGCACTAAAACTGCTGTATTTTACAATCTGGACGCAGTTAGGACATCTCGTTTGCACAGGAGTCTTCAGAATACTGAAATACCCAACTTTTCTTTTTACACATATCGCGCGAGCGGGTCGCGCGAGCGCGACAATTGGGTACCTCGCGCGCGCGGATCGCGCGCGAGCGGATCGCGCGAGCGATTTCTGGTTTTCGCGGGCGCGGGTCGCGCGCGTGACTTGGCTTTTTCAGCTTCTTTTCTTCTGCTTTTTCACCCTGTTTAGCCTGGTTTAGTTGATTTCTTTCAAAACCTGTCAGAATATAGAAAACGAAGTAAAAATATACAAAAACAGGATAAAAAGGTACTAACAAATGCTCGTTAAGGCGTATAAATAGGATTTGTTCTCTCCCGATCACACCCCCAAACCTACATTTTGCTAGTCCTCGAGCAAAACTAAAATAAAAACTACTACTAATAACGTACTACTCCATTTTCGTATGGATCACGATTGCATTTAGCTTATGCAACAAGCCTTTTAAACCCCTAGGTGTCCCTAGTCGGACGAGTGAAGTCTCGTGAGGGTTCTCGTCAACAAGTCACCCACAACCATCTTTATTAACTTGTGAATTGAAAAACTTTTATTAAAAACAATGAACATAATATTCAATACTCCTTTATCATATAACAAAGATTTGAAATAGAATAACGAACATAAAGAAACAGAATCAAACGTCTACCTATGTCATGAAAAACTATCTCAAGCACATGCATCGTATAAATCAATAGAGTTCCTCATACAATTGCACGTGTGTGATATGGTAGTCAAATGAACACACGCATGTCATAAACTAGGAATATAACTCGGATAACCATTTAACTATGTCTTGACTACGAATCTCACAATGGATTACACTCTAAAATAAAACACTCAGAAACATGTGTAATTTCTCTAGTGTACGTGAGCAAAAGAATTATGTTTTCAAGACGAATAACGCTCACATACGACACAAAAAAAACGCGTAACACGAAAGAACAATAGTCTCATGGATAAGATGCCAACAATCAAGAAAAATTAATCATGACCATGTTTTAATCCCCTCCCATCGTTTTCATATCCAAACCATGTTTCCTAGGATCAAATAGGACTTTTCAAAGGTTGTAATGTAGCTCAGATAATGAAAAATGATAGAAAGGATTCATTAGGTAGGTAATCTCAGAATGGCATTGTAAGGCATGTTCGATTTCTTTCATTCATCTCTTCTACCAACTTTCATCTTCTCATTCTCTTCTTTTCATTTCTTTTAATTTTTTCTCCTTCTGTTTCTTTTTCTTCTTCTTTTTTTTTTCAACCTTATTCTTTTTTTTTTTCTATTCTTTTCCCCCTTGTTGCTTTTGATGAATATTCAATAAATAACAAGGCAACCACCCCAAACATCATCTTTTATTTTTTACTTCTTCTTCTCAATCACACATCGCCTTAACACCACTAAAAGTTGATCAATCTTTCAGGGGTGAACTCCAAGTTGGCCAAATTGGAGCAAAAACAAGGATAATGGTAATTAAAGAAAGAAATGGCATTTTAACGGCTCAAAGGGCGAACTAAGGAAATTTTTATCATTTATCGGTCGGTAATAAACAAAAATGGCCTAAAATCATGTCCTATGGTTATATGGTCCTTCAATATTTACAATGGAAGATTATTTAGCATGGTAACAAATATTTTAACTTGATTATCAACCAAAACAAGAATAACGAGACTAAACAACAAGTTAATGCGCTATTTCAATGAAATTCGACAAACACAATGTTATTTATAACCCTCTAAAAGAAAAGATAGGCTCAAAAGCTCACTGGGACTAGTCTCCACCTTGTGTTATCTAGAAATCCGAATCATATTATAGTTCACAACCAACATGTATTCAAATGACTACGTGCAGTGCATAAGTTTGTGTGCAAATCTATGATATAAAACTACGATTCAAACAATACATAACTTAAAACATTATATCATGACTTCAGTAAATGTTTAATCACATTTTCTCTTGTTTACCATTCTATAACAATTCAAAGTTCTCTAGCAAGAAGTATCAAATTAAGATTGCAAAAACGTTGGTAACATTGTTTATTTAAACACACTTATTGAGAAAAATTTTAAAATTTTGCTTAAAATAATGTGCATATGTGTGTGTGCATACCCCCAAACCTAAACCTTTCATTGTCCCCAATGAAACAATAAAACGAAAGAAAAGAGAGTAGGTAAGAAAGGAACGATATTACCTCGATCTTAACAATCAAAGAACAGATGAACACAAAGGAATAAGGCAATAACATTCAATGTTACCTGTTAAAACTAAATAAACGAAAAGAAACTAACAAAAGAATATTAAAAGCACATGAAAATAAAAAAAAAAACTAAGCAAACTAAACTAAATTAACAATCAGAAGAAACAAAATTATTAAGGCAACACGAAAATAAACTATAAAAAGAAATAAAACATAACCAGAATTATGAAAACAATCAACGACTCGATCTAAAAGGACAAAAACAGAAAAGTAAAAACTACTAGAACAGGTGTGGGGGAAAGATATAGAAAACAAAAGAGAAAAACAGGAAAAAGGGAAAATCGCGCGAGCGGCCGTCGCGCGCGCGAATCCCAAATTTTTTTTTTTTTTTTTTAATCTTTCGCGCGAGCGAGCTCCCTCGCGCCCGCGAAATGAGGCGCGAGAAGAACCCGAGGCATCAAATAAGAAAAGTAACGAAAATTCCACTAAGTCACCAACTCGCGCCAGCGGGCCGCGCGAGCGATGCCTCGCGCGAGCGGGCCGCGCGCGCGAGTTTAGTTTTTTCCATTTTGTGGCTAAAATTATGTACATAATATTAAAATAAATTAATGCTAACCCCCAAACCTGTCCAGAAAACTCCAAAACTGACAAAAACGACTCAAAAACCAATAAAATAGATGAAATTAAGCTTGGGTTGCCTCCCAAGAAGCGCTATCTTTTACGTCTTCAGCTAGACCATTCTATCTCAAGAATCATGGAGGCCGTAACTCGGATTGTGAACCCTTTAAGATATCTGGAAGAGCTCGATGGTAAGCAGAAATAACATCGCTTTGAATTAAATCGATTGACGGTTTGTCATTATGTTCGAATCGATTTCTTACCTTCCGAGTAGATTCCGCATTAGGGTCCACGGGATTAGGATTCATCCACTCATCATCGTCCGCTATATTATTTTTCCCACTCACCTTTATTTCTTTGGTAGGCTCAATATTCCGTGTTACCTCACCTTCCACCTCACATAGGTAATCGTCGTCTTTAGGAGATTGATCCATAGCATTAAAAATGTTTAATTTTAAGTTCATGTTCCCAAATGACACTTTCATTACCCCCATCCGACAGTTAACTCGTGCGTTAGCGGTTGCTAAGAATGGACGGCCTAAAATGACAGGAGTATGTTTCCTAGCATCTAGCACGGGTTCAGTGTCAAGGACCATGAAGTCGACAGGAAAATAGCATTTATCAACCTTAACCAGAACGTCCTCGACGATTCCTCTAGGTATTTTAATAGAACGATCCGCTAATTGTATTGTAGCGGCCGTAGGTTTCAGTTCACCTAAACCTAATTGTTTATAGACGTGATAAGGTAGGAGATTAACACTTGCACCTAAGTCAAGGAGAGCCCTATGAATGACCGTGTCACCTATGACACATGAAATCGTAGGCGTACCGGGATCCTTATACTTTGGAGGAGCGTGTTGAAAAATAGAACTAACTTTTTCCGTGAGGAAGACCTTTTTAGGAGTATGACTCCGTATTTTGCGTTTTTGTGTACAAAGGTCTTTAAACATTTAGCGTAAGCAGGAATTTGTTTTATAGCATCGAGGAAAGGAATATTGATTTTCACTTGTTTGAACACCTCGAGTATATCCTCCATTTTTGACTTATTCTTTGTGAAATGTGACGGTCCCTCAACGTTTGGTGGATATGGCATTCTCGGAATATGATTCGTTGGGACCGGTTCTTTATCTTTCTTATTTTGATTCACATCCTCACCCCTCTTTTTATTAGAGTTGATGTTCATATCTATCACATTCTCATTCGGAATTTCTATTACCTCTTCCCCTCGTGTAGTCAACCTAGTTGAGATGGCGTTCACTTGTTCATTCGACCCCTTAACCTCATATTGTCCCTTAGGGTTTTGAATTGTTTGACTAGGCAACGTCCCCTCGTTTCTACGACTCACTACAGTAGCTAGTTGTCCCATTTGGGATTCAAGCTTCGCAATGGATTGTGTATGAGAGTGCACTATTTGTGCTTGTGCCTGTACTTGCGTTTCAATAGTCTTAAGGGACGCCAACACCTTTTCCTCAAAAATATTAGCCCTTGAAGGATTCGCATTAGGAGGCGGTTGTTGGAATTGACCTTGTTGCGATCTATAAGCGTTAGGGAAATTAGTCGCCTCATTAGGATTATTATTATTATTTTTCCACGAGAAGTTAGGATGATTTCTCCATGGCGCATCCGGATTATTATTAGTCGAATTATAGTTATTTCGTGGGTATTGTTGAATAGAATTTATATGTTGCTCCACGAATTCCGAAAATTGACTCGCCGATGGACATGAAAGTATAGAATGTGACGGATCAGAACATAATGCACAAATTTCATGAGTGGGTGGGCTTGTCATTTGATTCATTGTTAAAAGTCGGTCAAGTTTTTTAGATAATTCCTGAAATTCAATAGAATGACTCGACTCAAGCTTCACCTCTCGTTTGGGTGGAGGAAGATATCCTTCCGAACGTACCGACACAGCCTGATGCATTGAGTTCTCGCTTAAAGTTTCAAATATTTTCCATGCCTCGTCGGCACTTTTGTGTAGGAAAGTTCCCGCACAAACGGCATCGACGGTATTCCTAACAGAGGGAATAAGCCCCTCGTAAAAGACCTGAACAAGTTGCCACTTAGGAACCTGATGATGTGGGCAAGAGCGTAATAATTCTTTAAATTTCTCCCAAGTGTCATAAAGTGTTTCCCCATCTTGCATAACAAAGTTTGTTATGGATTTCCGTATTTGATTCGTACGCATAATAGGAAAAAACTTTTGTAAAAATGCGGTGTGTAAGGCTTCCCATGTTTTTATTGTGTTTGGCTCAAGTGATTGAAGCCAATACTTAGCTTTGTCTCTTAAAGAAAATGGAAAGAGCCGCAATTTTAATTCATCATCAGTTAAGTTTTGAATTTTTAAAGTAGAGCATATATCTTGGAAATCTCCTAAGTGTTGGTAAGGGTCTTCATTAAGACGGCCATGAAAAGACGAAAGTAGCGAGATCGTAGACGACTTTATCTCAAAGTGAGATGCCGTCGCCTCCGGTAATTCAATACCAGCTTGTGGCGTGTATGTTGTAGGAATAAAATAATTTATAAGTGGAGGAGGTGGCGGTATATTGGGATTATTCAAATTAGCTCCGTTGTTATTTTGGTTGTTCTCGTTATTATTTCCAATGTCTGCCATTTTAATTGGTTCTATGTTATGAAAGCGTGGTTTCTTTAATCTTGTAAGGGTACTACGTATTTCGGATTCAAATAAAGACGTTGGTTTTGGTGTCAAATCGTCGTCTATTAAAAACTTTGTTCCAGAAGTTAAATTTGAAGACTTGTTAAGTCTTAGGGTGCGTTCAAGTTTAGAGTCGAAAGGTTTTAATTCCGGTTTATTTGAACGTGTACCTAACATATACTAAAAGAAAGTAAACTAAAAACAAAAACTGACTCAACAAAAGAAAAACAAATAGCAATCACACAACTAAGATAACAAGCACTCAACTACTATGATGCATGCAAATTATCCTGTAATGCAATGACCGCGTCAAGCCCAGCGCCCCGGGTTTCCTAGCTAATGCAGTGCAATTAACCCTAAACTAATGCAAATAGTGCGTCACAGCGCCCTGACTTACAGTGGTTTAAAGCTAGTTAAAGCGAGCAATTTACTTAAATTTTTATTATTATTTTAATTGCGTAAGCTCCTTTGATGTAATTAGCTACTCCACTCGGAAACGTTGGAATTGATGACTTGATAACCTAGAAAATAAATAATAAAAAAAAAAAAAAAACAAGTTAGTAATTTAAAATAAAAACGGAAAATAAGCAAAAGAAAACCTAATCTAATATTTACGAATTAACTAAACTAAGATTATAAAACTAAAGGTAGTAATGCAATCCCCGGCAACGGCGCCAAAAATTGATGTTGTCAGAATCAAGATATCAAAAGTATTCTTTACTTTTCTAAAGATTTGCAGTGTGGAAGTAAAGGTCGAACCCACAGAGATTGATTAACTACCGCGTTTTAATTTTAAAACCTAAATTTAGCTAATTTAAGAAAACGGATTTTAATTTGATTTTAATTAAACTAAGGACATAAAAATAAATCTAAACTATGAAAGCAATTTAAATATGTGTTTTTAAATAATGTTTAAGGGAACCTAGGATTGCAAATCCACCACTAGCTTCATAATAGGAATATTTATGAATTACTTTAGCTTATTACGTTGGATGAATATGGAGAATTGTAGCTACAAGCCCAATTCCTCCGACAAGAAGATAATCATGGTTCAAGCACCAACATAATCCATCTGCAGTTAGCACGAATTATCCCACACTAAACTAGGGTTGTGATCTAATCCGTCTAACCTAGGCATGGACTATTCGGATACTTGATAGCACGAATCAATAAAGCACCATCACATGTAAACAATCTAAACAAGCACAGCAAGAGTAGATCGTTGAGCACATCACAATCAAAATAGATCTAAGACAAGAATAAACTTTGAAAGCAATGATTTAATCACTAGAAGCACGATTTATTTATAAAAATCCTCTCAACATGTGACTGTCATCCATACATAATAAAACTAAAATAAAAACATAAATAAAACCCTATTACTCGTCTAGGGCTTCATTGAAACCCTAGATCTATGATCTAGCCGTCCATGGAAGTGATAGATAGCAAGAGGTTGATGGAGGAGGCCATGGGAATCCTTGGTCTTCTTCTTCTTCTCCTTGCTTCCCTCCCTTCAATGGCTGGAAGTGTATATGTATATATATATCTAATGATGTGTAATCCCTAATTGAAGTAAAAATAGGATATATATAGAATTACAACAAGTTTTGGAAGCCTTCCCAACTCGAAACGCACTAAAACTGCTGTATTTTACAATCTGGACGCAGTTAGGACATCTCGTTTGCACAGGAGTCTTCAGAATACTGAAATACGCAACTTTACTTTTTACACATATCGCGCGAGCGCGACAATTGGGTACCTTGCGCGCGCGGATCGCGCGAGCGATTCTGGGGATCTCGCGCGAGCGATTTCTGGTTTTCGCGGGCGCGGGTCGCGCGCGCGACTTGGCTTTTTCAGCTTCTTTTCTTCTGCTTTTTCACCTTGTTTAGCCTGGTTTAGTTGATTTCTTCCAAAACCTGTCAGAATATAGAAAACGAAGTAAAAATATACAAAAACAGGATAAAAAGGTACTAACAAATGCTCGTTAAGGCGTATAAATAGGATTTGTTCTCTCCCGATCACAGCCCCTCTTTTCTCCCTCACGTTAGTCTCTCTCTCTCTCTAAATCACGAATTCTCTCTCTAGCTAATCACCTTGAGGCTTGGGATTTAGATCGTGGCTTTATCGGAGAATGCTCAAGAAGTATTCTCTGCGACTGAACGAGGTATAAGGAAGTGCACGGAGGCTATCTCGGTCAACCAAAACTCACACTTCTTCAATTTGCCGAATAATCTCTTTTCGCGCAATCGTTGTAAAGCTAATCGCAAATGATGCTCGTGATCTTCAACGCTTTTGGAGTAGATTAGGATGTCATCTATGAACACGATAACGAACTCATCTAAATAGTCTTTGAAAACATGGTTCATCAAGTCCATGAAAGTAGCTGGTGCATTAGTTACTCCAAATGGCATAACCAAAAATTCAAAGTGACCATATCGAGTCCTGAAAGTTGTCTTCTCAACATCTTCATATTTGACTTTCAACTGATGGTAACCGGATCTCAAGTCGATCTTTGAAAATACCTGAGCCCCTTGTAACTGATCAAACAAGTCATCTATTCGCGGCAATGGATACTTGCTCTTGACGGTCAAATTATTCAACTCTCGGTAATCTATGCACATACACATTGTTCCATCTTTCTTCTTCACAAACAAGACTGGAGCTCCCCACGGTGAAACACTCGGTCGGATAAAACCCTTCTCAAGTAGTTCTTGTAACTGAACCTTCAACTCTTTCAACTCTATCGGTGCCATTCGGTACGGCGCTTTAGATATCGGTTGTGACCCTGGTACTACTTCTATTGTGAACTCAAGTTCTCTTTCAATCAATACGTCGGGTAACTCATCGGGAAAAACATCTGGAAATTCTCGAACTACTGAAATGTCTTCTATTAGTGGTCCAAGAACTCGCGTGTCAACAATTGAACATAAGAAACCCGAACAACCCTTCTTCATCATCTTACTTGCTTGAATCGCCGATATCAAGTACGGCGGTACGATCACTCCCTTACCCTGAAAAGTAAACTCTTCTCGCCCTGACGGATAGAAACTAACCTGTTTCTGTTCACAATCAATTTTGGCTTGATTAACTGACAACCAATCCATACCCAAGATAACATCAAAGTAGTTCACCGTCAACGGAATCAAATCAACGCTCAAGACTTTATTACCTATCTTGATCTCACATGACTTGAATATCGAAGAAGTAACTAGCGGTTCACTACTAGGCAATGATACACACAAGTCATATCCTAGCGGTTCTGACTTAACAGTTAAATGCTTAACAAAATCACGTGATACGAATGAATGCGTTGAACCAGAATCCATAAGTATACGTGCAGGATACGAACAAATAGGAAGAATACCTGATATGACGGTATCATCTGTATTCCCCGGCCTGAGCTGGAAGTATCATCCTTGTTGTTGTGCGACTCTTTTCCCTTTATCCACACGAGGTTCCACTCTTGATCCGCTTGACACACTCTTGATCCACTCTTGATCCGCTTGACACACTCGATGCCCCGGCAGTCCTTCACTATGTGTCCCGGTTGTCCACATTCAAAACATTTTCCCCTCATCTCTGGGTTATAACTCTTTGTGGTCGAGATAGTGTTTGGTGTAGTCACATTCTCGTTCAAAGGACAATTCCTAGATACGTGACCCAATTTCTTGCAAAGGTAGCAAGTGGTCAATTGATAGCAGGTTCCTCTGTGTTGCAGGTTACATGTCAGGCAGAACGGTCTCGAATCTCCTGTGAATGTACTTCCTCCTTGGTTACCCATATGCGATCCCGAACCTTGCGTAAACGGTTTCTTCGCATTCCCTTGACTCTTACCCCGACTGTCATTTGCTCTCTTCCCTTGTTGTCCCTGTCGATATCTGTCGACACTTTTCTCAGCAATACGAGCAGCTTCCTCAACGAGAGAAACGGTCGGGTGTTGTAACATATACACACGGCCACAGATATTCTCCTTAAGTCCTTCCTTAAACTTACGAGCTTTATCCCTATCAGTCAGAACGGTAGTTTTCCCAAATCGTAACAAGGCATTGTAACGGGATACATACTCACTCACAATCATGCCTCCCTGAACCAGACTTGCAAACTCTTGGCGTTTCTGAGTATAAGCAGATTACGAAAAGAAACATTTATTGAATTCTTCTTTAAATGCTTCCTACGTGGTCGGCTCCCCTTGTTCAAGTACGTTGTTCCACCAATCCAATGCTTCGCCCATCAACGTATCGGATGTGCATAAAATTTTCTCCTCATCGGTACATTTTACCTGACGAAAATGTCTTTCCATGTCCATCATCCAATGATCGTCCAAGTCTATGTCAACTTGTCCATAATACAAGGTTGGTTTCCGCTTATGAAACTGTTCCACGATTGTGTGTTGAGGCCGCGGTACCGGTGGTGCATTGATGTAACGAATTTTCACTGGTGGAGGCTGAACGTTCATCTGTTCTCTTTCACTTACCGCTTGTATGAGATTTTCCACCATATTCACTATTTGGTCCATCCGCGAATGCGGTGACAATTCTCTCGGTGGGTCAACCATAATGTTTCAAATATTCCCCTGTTGAGTTCAATGCATAATGACTATGCATGCTATGCCACAATATAGATATATGCGTACAGTTCATCACAATCAACAAATGCTAACACATGAAGCATTTCTACAATAATAACAATTATTTTCACAATTACACACTCCACTCGACGTCACTCAGCACATATAACGTCACTCGTTTCCAAGGCTCTAAACTTATGCTTTGATACCACTAAATGTCACAGCCCGGTCCCACAATAGCGAAACCGGAGCCCGTGGCACGCCACCAAGGCTAAACCAATTCATTAACGTTCCCAAAATTAGGTTTGAAGAACACACGCAGCGGAAAACAAAACACATTTTCAAAACTAGTGGTCCAGTCGACTGGGCCTGGACCTCAGTCGATTGAAGAAAGCAAAGAGTTTTCAAAAAGGTTTAACAGACCATCCAGTCGACTGAGACTGGGGTCCACTCGACTGGGACTCCAACTTTCAGTTGACTGAAATCCCCCTTCGGTCGACTGAAGCAGGCAGAACCAAAATGAACACAAAACCTACAGAGGTCCAGTCGACTGAGGCAGGGCCCAATTGACTACTTTTGCCATATTAAAAAAGCAGTAGCTAGCAGGCACAAGGGTCTAGTCGACTGAACACTGGACCAGTCGACTGCTCCTCTGACAGCAGCCCAATCTGCAGAAAAACAAGTTTCAAAAGCTTTTTAAAAACAACCAAGTGTTAATCACACACTCCAACTTCTCATCAAAGTAATCCTGGCTGAATTTAAACATTACCAAAGTATAATTACAACATGTTACTAACTATTACCATGCTTTAGGTCCATTCTAACATACTAAGTTAAACATAACTAAAAACCATAAGAATTCTTATTACAACATTCCTATTGTCCCCAAACTACAAGATTAACGTTCAAGTTGCCTTCTAAAAGAACTCCCAACCCACGTGCTCACTTATGCGATTCCTCGCCAGCATTAACACCTGAAATGGTTATTTGAATAACCATGGATATTTGATTTGTTTAAGCTAACGCTTAGTGAATAAAACAACATATGCACATGAACGATAAACATGTCCGCATTCACATCTCTACATTTCATACTAGTCGCCGGAGACTCACATGCCCGTCCATACTCCCAATCCGCGACTCCTTGCCAATAAGTCCACGCGAAAGGGTAAGACCCACGATTCTTCTCTTCAATCGTGCGACCTTAATGCCTATATCGGCTCCACAAAATGGCACGGTGACCACGTGCTCCTTCTGACCCACATAAGCAACTTAACATGTTCAAATACATATCACCATGCTCGCGGTAATCAAAATATTTTATCGTGCTATTGGGCCTACTTATCAATATAAATGCCCAATATGAACTACACAAGATATCTCTAAGTATTAATACATGCTATTCAAACATAACATGAATACATGTCAAGAAACCATTCCAAAAACATAGTCGAATCACTCACCTCTGATTAACGCTCCTATAATTCAATCTGAAGAAAACCCGTGCACAAAGAACGTTCAGAAGTCCGTCTAGTACAATTCCTATGAATCAAAATTCCATTTATCAACTTTTATGAAAAATTCTAAAAAAATACTTGTCAAAAAACTTGGCCAAACAAGTCCTAACATATATCAAAACGAAGCTCTTACCTCGAGGAGCTCGAATATGAAATCTGGGAGAAAACAAACTGACGAAAGGTCGTCGTTTGGCGTCGCAAAGCTTTAAACTCCAAAATCTCCCTATGACCCCCTTTTTGGAATTTAGGTTAAGAACTTAGAAAATATCTCAACCATCGCTATCTATATATAGGCAAAACTCTCGGGAATTACGTTTACCTCCCCACGAGTTTTTCAAACTCCTAATCAGTCTCTGAAACTTTCTACACAGCTAATTCATAGCTTTATAAGTGAAACTTCAAAATTATAAAAGTTTTCGACTAAGTTTCGTTTGGTCGCTAAAACGCGAATTTCTACTTGACGTTTTCGAAGTTGCTAATTAGCCTACCAAATTAATAGCGTGTTAATTCGTTCTCACCAGGATACTAAAACTAACAACAGATATAAATTCTAAAACAGAAAATAATACAGATATGAAATACACAGGTAAACATTTAGTTTCAGATAAACATTTAAAATATTCCACAGTGACCGACTCATACTCGGAGAGACTTCACAAACAATAAATTCTCAATCACAACAGTTTCAAAGGGTTCTCTAATACAGACACCCAAATCAACTCGTGAGTCAAAACTCACTTAACCATGTGTCATAAGACACGCCATATCACATTATCATGCATGACAATGCAATGGAATGCAATAACACAAATGCGGGTGTTATAGACCCCAACAAAATTTTCAAATATGAAATCAAGAAAGAAATAAATTCTACACATAAGAATTGTAATTAAAATAAAAGTAGACAATGTATATTAAATATGACAATGCAAATAAATGAAAATGCAGGTTATTACAACTTTGATATTTGTAATAGATATAACTGTTATTATATTCAATTTGATTATGTTGATGTTTCTGTTTATTTGTTGACTAGTACTGTGCGGTGTGGATAATTAGTGACATTTATCCGTCATTTCCTATGGACCAAAAAAAGAAATTTTTTTTTCTCTATTTTTGTTATTCTGGGGCGTGACAGCGTTAAAACTCAATTAACATATATAACTACATCATTATTATATTATTAACAATGCATACTAAACACAATAAAAAATACCCCGTGAAAATGGGTATTACAATTGCTCCTACCTAGTCCAGAGTTACACTCCGTTTGGTAATAGTCTAAAATAGAATAGAATTGAATTGGAGAGAATAGAAAAGAAAAGAAATGAATAAAATTGATTTGCAATTCTAATTCTTATGTTTGGTTTGAAAGAAAAATGAAATGAAATGAAATAAATTACGGTCAGTTACTACATTGCCCATATAAAGAGAGGAGGTGTGAAATATATAGGGGTAAGTTTGGTATATCAAATTGTTTCACGAAAAGTGAAATCATTTCTCATTAAATCCTACCAAAAGTGATAGGATTTGTTTTTGGGCTAAAACAAGAATTGGTGAGAATTGACTAGAGTTGAAAATCAATTCTTTTGTCAAACCAAATACAAGAATTGCCACAAACAAGAATTACAAATCAATTCTTTTATAGTTTGTGGCATATCAAACAGACTGTTAAGGAAAGGAAGACAAGTTTGGGAGAATTTGACCTCATTCTCTTGCTGTAAAGAAGGAAAAAAAATTTCTCTACAAGGAAAAGAAATGGTTCGTAGTGGACCCAAGGCCCTGTCAAGAAATGCAGTGCAGCCCAAATTGTTCCGCGTAATTTGATTTGAGTAATGCTGTGTTCTCAAATTTCAATATAAAAAATGTTTCGAAAATAATTTAGTAGGGAGATTGATTAAAAGTTAGGAGTATTTACTTGTCCAAGTGTCGCATCATTTGACATTTCTGTTTTTGATATTTTGAGTATAAGATACATGCTTGATAGGCAAAAGAGAGAGAACACGCTGTTGGCAGTTGAAAGGTGAAACCCTAGCCTCCAAAAAGGAAAAGAGAGAGCCCTAATTTTTGCGTGTTGAGTCGCCTCGCCATGGTGAAGAAGCGAAAGCTCCGCTCATCTGCACCTGAATCATCCAACCCAAACACAGAATCAGAACAATCTCAATCTCAATCTCAATCTCAATCTCAATCTCAATCTCAAACTCAACCACAACCTCAACATCCTCAAGTGGAACAAGAACAAGAGCAGATCGAACAACAAGAACAACAACAGACCATCGAAGAAGAAGATGAAGAAAAAACTGAGAAACAAGAGCAGGCTCAGGGTCAGCACATGGAAGAGGAGGACAAGAATAAGGAGAAGGATAGAGAAGAAGAGAAAGAGGACGAGGATGGTGACGACCAAACTGTGAACCCATCCTCCACCACATCTACAGAACCAGCGGAAGAGGAATTGGAATTGGAAATGGAAATGGAAGAAGAGGCAGTGGAGAAGATTCTAGAACCATTCTCCAAGGAACAGCTGGCCCTTCTACTCAAGGAAGCTGTATCCAAGCACCCTGAATTCGTAGAGAGTGTTGAGAAACTAGCAGATGCAGACCCAGCAAGGCGAAAGATCTTCGTCCATGGTCTCGGATGGGACTCCAACACAGACACCCTAAATGGTGTGTTCGGCAAGTACGGTGAGATAGAGGACTGCAAGGCCGTCTGCGACAAGGTCTCTGGTAAATCAAAGGGATATGGTTTCATACTCTTCAAGCAACGTAGTGGGGCCCGCAAGGCTCTCAAGCAGCCCCAGAAGAAGATAGGCAATCGTATCACCTCTTGCCAGTTGGCCTCTGACGGACCACCAACCTCCGTGCCTACCGCCCCTCCTCCTCCTCCTCCCACCACCACGGTCTCAGAATACACGCAGCGAAAAATATTTGTAAGCAACGTTTCTGCAGACCTGGATCCACAGAAACTGCTTGATTTCTTTTCCAAGTTTGGGGAGATTGAGGATGGTCCTTTAGGCTTGGATAGGCAAACTGGGAAGCCAAAAGGTTTTGCACTATTTGTATACAAGACAGCTGATGGTGCTAAGAAGGCCCTTGACGACCCACACAAGAATTATGAGGGCCACATACTGCATTGCCAAAAGGCTATTGATGGTCCTAAACACAGCAAATCCTCTTTTTATCAACAGCAACAGCAACAGCAACAGCAACAGCAACACCCTTCCTTTCATCACCACTCTTCTGCTAGGAAGGACAAGGCTAAATATTCATCTGCTGCTCCTGGTGGTGGTGGAATGGGAACTGGTCATCTCATGGCGCCATCAGTAGGATACAACCCACCAGTTGCGCTTGCAGCCCCTTCACTGACCCCAGCTCTTGGGCAGGCATTGACGGCTTTGCTTGCTACTCAAGGAGCTGGGTTTGGGATTACTAATCTGCTCGGACGAGGACTTGGTGCTCCTGTGAACCAAGGGGTCCCTCCTATGATGAACAATGCAGGTTACGGGAATCCCGTTGGGGGTGCTGGCGGCTATGGGAACCAGCCAGTTAATTTGCAGGGTGGTGGTGGGTATCAGAACACACAGATGGGACAGGGCGGACCTGGAAGATCGCAGCCTGGTGGTGCACCTTACCCTGGTCATGGTCATTAGGTAACTGAATAAGATTTGTATGGTAGATGAAATGTATTTATTTTTTATTTTATTTTTCTGCTACTTGATGCATAAGTTTGCTGTTATTCTTTAGTGCTAGAACGACCTCTGTCATGCAGGATTATTCACACTTCTCACATAGTTCATGTCCTTGGTAGACAAGCCTTGCAACTTCTTGTGTAGATCTTGCCGTCCAAATTTCATTATGATGAGTGTCTGCTCTATGGTTTAAGATTTACCCATCAGTACGTGTGATCAAAGTCAGAAATATGACCATCATAACACGAGCTTTTGAGATCTCTGGCCGACTGTTTTACAAAGAGGCGGGATTTTGCACCTATTCTCAAAACCAAGAAGCACGAACAGTCCAAGGAGGGTCATGTCTACACGGACCCTTCATAATGCATGGAGTACCCTTGTCCGACCCGACACCCGGATAAGGGTATTGCTCTCTCCGACCCTTCAAAATAGTGTAAAATCTTTGAAAACTGGACAAAACCGACACTTGGCTAAGTGTCCAACCCGACACCCCTAAGTGTCCAACCCGACACCCGTACCTGAGTCTAGGTAACATAGGACACTGGCATACACTCCTTGAATGTGTTGAACATTCCACAAACCCTGTCCTACCTTTTTTACATTGTTTTGTTCGGACACATGACCGACACCTAGATTCTTTGACATCAATAGTATTATAGTAAATTATTTAAAAAAACAAAGTAGAAATTGAAAGTGCTCAAGGCCTGTTATTGATTATGATTATAATTCTTTGAACTTATAATTTGGTTTTTCTGTAATAGTAGTAATAAATAGAAGTGCAGGCATAATAGGGATTTCATTTCACAATTGAGAATACTCATGAAATCAATACAGGGCTTCGAAATTAGCATCTATTACGAGCTTTAGGCATCTTAGTTTTAACATGTCATGATGTTCTTATAAAGTTCTATCACAGATAAATAGATTGTAGACTTGTTTTTCAGTCATATCCTCGTCGTGTCCATCTCCCAATACTTCAGAATTTTCCATGTCATGTACTGTATCCTATCGTATCCATGTATTTGTGCTCTTTTAGCTCATAAACTACCTTAAGATCAGTTTAAGTATGATAGTCCTAGTACAGAAGGATATTGTTGTGCTTGAGTGCAACTATGTTGTTCCATTTACTGATTTACGTACTATTTTTTTTTTTTTTAATTCTAAGTTTTTCAAATCAAGTTAAAATTTGTTATCTTGTTCCAAATATGCTATTTTCCCAATGTACATTTATTTTCTGGTTGAATCATCCATTAATAATCTACATAGAGTGCTATGAGGTGATTATGGTAGTTAAAATTTAGTTGAAACAACACAAGTGGTTTCTGTAGTTCTCAGTTTTTGTGGTTTGTTAGCTGTAAATTTATACTGCATGATTACTTTTTTTTTTTTCCAACTCACAGTAAATTGTATCTCAGATTTGTTTCCATTTGCAAAGTCACTCATTACTGTACTAGACAAGTCACTTGGTACTAAATTCTCATACTTGGCATCTTAGTTGGATAAAATATGAAAAGTTGCACATTTGGAGATATTTACTATGCCCAAGGTATGGTGTTTTCATCTATGATTTTCGTATGTTATCTGCTGGAAATCATGTTTTCGAAATTAGGTTTTTATGGTTACGTATTGATTGTGCAGATTCCTTCATAGATGCATCAATCTTTAAATTTTGGACTCTGGTGATTCTTCTGAAGTTCCAGCCAATCATGCAAATGACGTCTTTATATTAGTAGCAAAAAGTCAATGTTTGCCTACAGACCAGAATCTTAAACCTGTTTTTTCCTTTATATTTAAGTACTTTTTCTCCTTCGAATGTTTTCAAAACAATGTAGTGTTTTGCTTTGATACTTTGCTTCTAAAAACTGTTGGAGAGTAGGCAGTGTTTTCCTTCGGAGACTAACATGTTTCTCTTGAATTTTAAGTGGGTTAATCAGCAGTGTTTTCTCCGTTATTGCTTAATGCATGCACTTGATGGTTTTCTTTCCGCTTCATTTAAATGCATTCTCTTATATCTGGCTTAAAACCAATATTTTATTCAGAACTATAACGTAATTGTGATTTCTATTATCTTTAATTACTTCCTCTCTTCAATGTTCTAAAAATCGCTTTAGGCGGGAAAATATTTTAAAGCAAAATTAATACTATAGAGACAATTCTAATGTAAAAAAATTCATACCAACAAACTAAGCTTCCAACCCTTCTTCTCCATATCGCTCCAATACTCTCTCACCATCAGACTCACACTCATACTCCTCATTACCCTCTTCTTCTGTATCCTCATCTGATACAACTTGAATTGTAACTTGTCCAAATTTCCAAGATCCACAGTTATTGCATAGTCCCATCCTCTGTTGTCAAAATCGTACGATTCGCGATATGAATCTTACAATTCGATACGATTCATCATGAAAACGATACGTATCGATACACGAATCGAACACGTACAAGAATCGAAGGTGAATCTTACGATTCGCAAGTGAATCTTACGATTCGATTCGCGATTCTTACGATTCACTTTACTGTTGGGCACAAAACTTAATTTTTCCAATTTTTTTTTTTCAATTGATTACCAACCCTCTTTTACTTGGGATATGTTTATACAAACCTAGGAAAAAAAGGATATGTTTATAGGGTTTTTTTAATTTGTTACTGAACCGTACGATTCACGATTCGCGAATCCCGATTCAATTCACATGTATCATTTCGATTCACGATACGAATCCCGATTTGACAACTATAGTCCCATACAACATCTGAGTTTCGCTTTAGAGGTTGGTCCGACTTAGATGCGGCATTAGATACTGCAGAAGATACATTAGTCGCAGTTGTCTCTCTCTCTATCTTCAAGTTTGTCGACTATGGTGCGAATGGCCTGCACTAAATTGCTGTGGGATTTTTGCAAAGGATTAGGTGAAAATCGAGGCGGCTGGTCACGGCCTAGGCGCTAGGAGGATTTTTAGAACATTGCCTCTCTTGATGGTTTTGTTTTATATTTTGTTGTTTTGGCTCCTTTTGTTATCTGTTCTGTTTGATTATTTTCTGTAGTTGCTATTGTTCTTTTGTCTTTTTTTGTTGACCTACTAGATTTTAAAAAGAAATTTAGCTGCTGGATTAATTTGTGGGCTAACACTCATTCTAGGTAATATTTTGTGACAATTGATCTTGCAGGCTGGCCTTTTCGTTCTTTCTTTTCTTGTTACTTACTAGTTACTACTAATATATATATTTGGGGGCTATTCAACTTGGTGATTTTTCATTTCCATTTTGATTTGGGAGAGTAAAATTGATTGAGAAAAGAAAAAAAAAAAACCTAAACTGAAGGGAGAGAGAGTGGGACCTGATTCTTGGGGGCTCTTTGCTTTTGAGATGTTGAAGTCCAGAAACCTACTACTACAACTTTGGGACCTCAATTCTTCTGATCTGGTTTGACAATTATCATCCCCGCAACTCTTGAACCTAATTGTATATCTTTTTAAGAGAAGTATCTTCTGAAACAACTTATTCTGAGATTAACCGTTCACTTTCTACTAGTGCTTTTTTCCTTGAATTTAGATCTCAAATAAAAAGATATTGAATTTGTGCTTGAGGGCATCACCTCGTGGTTCTTCCCCTGTGAAAAAGGAAAGATGAAATGCAGTTTTCTTTAATATGAGTCCGACTTATTTTCTTATTGAAGATAATATCCATAACGTTTATAAGAAACTCTACTTTGCACTGGTGCTTGAGAATTGGCCGTCACAAGGGAATGTACCTGGCAAGAACTTTGGTACCAGGATTGGCTTGTTACTTTGGCGATTTGTGTCGAACTGCTGATATTTCCTGGTATGCAAGGTAACAATCTGGTCCTTATTTTTCTGAGTTTTGGTGAGTATTTAGTCGCAAATATAGGGATGCTTTTCTTTCAGGGTAAACTCGACTTATATTGAAGAAATATTAAATGGTAAAATAATATGTTCTTAACTATAACAATAAAAACTATTTAAATAGTAGTAGTATGTTCTTTAGTGTAGCAATAATAAATATGTAAATTTTTGCATAGCAAAAGTCATAGGGCACCTACATTAATATAATTAATGTATATTTTCGTTTCAATAGTAATCTATTTGATTCTATATGTTGAAAACATTCAAATAACATTTTCTTTGAGTGATTTTGTTTTTGTTTGTTTGTTTTATTATTCATGTCTTCTGAATAAAAAGCATTTATTACCTAATTATGATGTCACAGTTTGATTACGGTTCACCCGACGGTTGAACTGGTGACTTGTGACCGTCACCGGCGGTTGAGCTGGTGACCTGTGACCGCCATTTATAGGATTCGATGAACGGTCTAGTTTTCAAAACATTGTTGTAGAGTACTCATAACCATACATATAATAAACCTAATGGGTGCCACACGTTCAATGTCGTGGCAAAATTGAAAACTTTTGCTTTCTCTCATACACACACACACACACACACACACACGAAACTGCCTATGCTAGTGCTAAAAAAAGTTTGTTTGAACATAAGCTAATAATATTTTTGTAAGAATACATTTTTTAATTAATAGTATTCATTTTTTTTTTGCTGAAAATAATATTAGTATTCAAATACATATTTAAGTTAAAGAGAAAAATAGCGTTGAGAGGGGGAAACACTCACCTTATTTGATGTTTTTCTCTATTTAATACTCAACTCCCTGCCGTTGAGAAATTTTTGGGACCCTCAAGGTACCACGTAGCATCCCACTTGATACCTTGTACCCAATAGAAGTGCGCCACACGAACAATAAAATCCACCACAAAAAATTTAAATGGCCCAACAATCTTGTGTGGTGCTATCTCATTGGGTGTGGGGCACCACATAGGCGCTACCTTAGAGGTACACAAAAACTTCTCCCTTCCGTTAGTCCACTTTTCCTTGGCCAAACCAAAATGTTGTTTTTTTTTGTTAAATTTTTAACATTACCCTCTCTGATCAAAACTGTTAATTAATATTTACTCTTTACCTCTCCCCCCCTCGACTACCCAGCCCAGCTTGTTTACCCTTGAAAACTTTGCCCCTATTCAGCAAGATATCATTAGAACCTCTTGTACTGAATCTCATTCAGAATTCCTTACTAAGTGCTCTCTTCCTTTATGGACCAATCCAGGTTTCTTCATTTCTCTTCCTTTTAAGAAAAATGAAGATATCAACCCAACCAAACCATGGGATGAATCCTGATCATTACCAGCTGGCTTTAGCTGAAATCACTCAACTGCAAAAAGAAGGGCTAATTGAACATACCACGTCACAATGGGCATGTGAAGCTTTTTATGTCAATAAAAGAGCAGAACAAGTTCGTGGGAAACTTAGACTGGTTATTAATTACCAGCCCCTCAATCATTTTCTTCATGCTGATAAGTTCCCACTTCCGCGCCGCAATAATCTTCTAGCCTAATTACCTCAAGCCCAGGTCTTCTAAAAGTTTGATCTCAAAGCAGGATTTTGGCAACTTGGTATCCATCCAGACGAAAGGCCCAAAGTTGGTTTTGGCTTTCCAAACCATCATTTTCATTGGACTACTATGCCCTTTGGGCTTAAAACATCCCCATCCCTCTTTTAGAAAGCAATGATCCGGATTTTTGAACCAATCCTCTCTTCCAACTCTGGTGTATATTGATAACATACATTTATTTTCCGCCGACCCAGATTCTCATACTCAGTTACTACAAAGGTTCCATCATTTAGTCCAACATGGAATTATGCTTTCTCAAAAGAAAATGGTCATTGGGGTCTCTTCGGTTGATTTTCTGGGACTAAACATTTCCCAAGGTAAGTATACTCTTCTGCCCTATATTGCCAGCCAACTTGAGCATTTTCCATGGAGATTGGCTTGAGAGGACTTCTTTTTTACCTTTTTGGGAAAGTCATTATCACCATAGAGTTCTTCATAGTAACACTCGTCACAATCACAATGATCAAAAAATTTGTGTCCTGCGATTGGATCTTGAAAGTGAAAGAGTGGTTGACCAGGAGCTTTGAATGAGTAGATAGGGATTTGTCCTGAACCAGAGGTGGATAAATCAACTAGTTGAATCATGTTGATTGTTGTGGGAAATATTGTTGGGACAGATATTACTGGTTACTCTTCAGCTTTTGCTCATAAAGAGACTGAAATGAAACATTTGAAGAATCAGTTACACTCGTTGTAAGCACATAATTAAGCTCAAACTTAGTCGCTAAACAGAGCTCTTCCGACAACATTAAACTTAGGAACATTGGTTCTCACTTTCTTTCCAAA
Source organism: Hydrangea macrophylla (assembly GCA_033977485.1). Lineage (NCBI taxonomy): Eukaryota > Viridiplantae > Streptophyta > Magnoliopsida > Cornales > Hydrangeaceae > Hydrangea > Hydrangea macrophylla. The sequence goes on along the minus strand of CM066986.1, from coordinate 15,505,750 downwards.
TTTCAACATGCCACTACAAGATCCATATCTCCTCTCAGCTCTAAAAGTTCAGGTTCAGATCGGTGGTGCTTCAACCGTTAGTGACACTTATGCCGCCACGTTACATTATCAAATGGCTTACAGATTACAAAACCATGCCTTTGACATAAGCCAGCCATCAACTTCTGACGAAGCTCTTTTTGTCAGCATTGACTCTGCCACTCAAGCTTCTTGTGTTTATATACCGAGACAAGTTTCTCATGATGAGCTGATTAAGTTGTTCAACCTCGTGGCTAACTAATTATGAGCAACATCAGCCTCAATCCCAGCCAATGCGAATTGCTGATCGCACTTACATTACACAGAAAGATGGTATTGTGGAAATCTCATTTGCAAAACCAGTAACATCTGCCCCAGCAATATTTCCCACAACAATCAACATGATTCAACCAGTTGATTTATCCAACTCTGGTTAAGGACAAATCCCAATCCACTCATTCACAGCTTCTGGTCAACCACTCTTTTCACTTCCAAGATCCAATCATAGGACACAATTTTTTTGATCATTGTGATTGTGACGAGTGTTACTATGAAGAACTCTATGGTGATGATGACTTTCCCAAAAAGGAAAAAAAGAAGCCCTCTCAAGCACTTCTCCAAGAACGATATGAATCTGGTGATTCCAGCGTTAGTTTACTTGGTTAGCCATCAGGAAAGTTTGACTACTATGTGCTATATTCTGATGAGACCTTCCCAACCTAAAATCAAGGTGGTCCCTTCACCTTGCAAGCCTCCTACTTCATTTCCCAAAACACAACCAAGTCCCTCTGATACCAACCTTGTTATCCTAATCTCCCTAGCAGTTCTTGTGATGCCAAGGAATTCAGTATGGATGATGTTGAGGAAGTCATCTATGGAAGGTAACTGGACCAGTTGAAGTTGTCTGTATTCACCAAGACTTATATACCATTGACGCAGGCGGCCATGGAATCTTGAAAGACACTTGGTGATTACTGTACGGGTTATAGAACCAAGTTGGAGGAGTTCAGCTGCGCACTCATAGATTTTGTCAAGCCATTTTGAAGGAGGGATATTATGGAATGAGAAACCTTGGCTTGGAGGGTTAGAGAATGGCGATTCTTGGGGGTTGGTGCTTGTGCTTGTTCTGGTTGTCCTAGGTCTGGTGGATCATCAATAACTTCTTCAGCACGTGGGGATCTAGGATTCACCATGTGAACTTCCGTATGAATATCCTTTCGGAAAGCAGTAATAAAATGTTCTAGTAGTTCTTGATCTGAGGCTGAAAGAGACTTGGACCAGCATCGAGACCATAACGGGATACATAAAGCTTGAGGAGAGAATGGAGAGTTTCAGTATTGCGAGAAATGAGTGTATTCTAGAAGAGTATGTTGTATGTGCACTGGCATGGAGAAGACTAGAGAGTCAAGTGAAAGGGCACTGGGAGACGAGTTAGGGGGAATTCCTGATGATTCGCCATGTTCAAAAGCAGCAATCATAGGGAAAGATGAGGTGGCCTTCCAGATGGGAATTGATTTCATTTTTGAGGCGGGAAAGAAAGTCAGAGGATTTTGGTCTTTCCTTGGATATAAACATCATCAAAACTCCATTGTGAAAACCAGTTTGCCCATCGGAGAAGTTGGGCCGATGCGAGAGCTTTCTGTTTGAATTTGAGCATTTGGGGAAAACTCATCAAATCTGTTTCAATGAGAAAATGATGGCCAATAAGATGGAATTTAAACGAAATTTGGAAAGAAAAACCACTGTTCTTGGGTTTAACGTTGTCTGAACTGTTGCTATACAAGCATCTTCATACTTGAGAAATCGTGTATCAAGTAAAGCAATTCGTGAGACAACTGGGAGTCCCTTTTTTCTCATGGAAGGTCAAAGCAAGTCTGATAGCCCCAAAATGAAGGTGAGTGAGAAACCATGCTGTTTCCATTGTTGGACAAAAGTAGCTGGGATATCCGACTGAACAGCTATTCAGTTTTTGTGGCTGGGATGAAACATTGGTCAAACTTTGAGGCATGGATATATTCTTTTAGAGAAGAAGGACGAGGGGTAGAAAATATCTCTTTGACAGTAGTGGTTAGGGAGGTCGATGGTTTCACAAAGGTAGAATTTCTTTCTCACCCCATTTCTCTCTTTAAATTATTCAATTATTTAAATTCGGGTAAATTGTGAAAAGAATTACTGGTGCAATGGGAGTTATGATGAAGTGATAACATTTCTTTACAATCTTAAACAAAGGCAAGTAATTCCCCGTGATCAGGCACTTGAAATTATGTGCTGATTGGTTTTAAAGGCCAAAAAAATGAAACAAAACTAGAATTTGACTTTGAAGCTGCAGTTGACTACATAACAGGGGAAAGCTACAGAAAAAACAGCTGTGAACCCACGAAAACCATTTTCTTCCCCATTCCCAGCACACACACACACACACTCTCTCTCTCTCTCTCTCTCTTCAACCCTTCTCTTGGTTTGCTACCCTCACCCAAAATTTATTTTTCAATTGTGGGAGGGTAGAGAAGCAAGAACCAAGAGAAGAAAATTGCTTGAGGTAATCGAGTATTCAATGGGTAATGACATTGAATGAGGGAGGAGTGTTGCACATTGGCCAAGGGGGAAATTGCTGAATCTTGATGACGACAATTTGGGGGTAATCAATGCTTTGGCTGGAAGTGAGAGAGGTGGAGTTGCTGTTGAGGCGAATGGCTACAGATGGCAATGGAAGAAAGAAAGATTTGGGCCTGCCCCTCCCCCCCCAAGTTGCTGTTGAGGCAAATAGAGAGAGGTGGGGTGGGAGATTGAATAGAAAGGGAGGTTAGGGTGAGAGAGGTGGAGTTGCTGCGACGAAGACGAAGGTTGAGCCTGGAGGTGAGAGGAGAGTGCTGCCTGCTAATAAGAGAATTTGACTGCTGTCTTGGGTGTGCTAAAAAAAATTAATTTGAGTAAAAGAGTGAGGATAAACTAATAAATTTGCTAGTTCTTAGCCAAGTGAGGCACATCCCCTATGTTTAGCATGTATATGGTCGGAGAGGTCAGTGTAATTTACTTTTTCTTTTTTTCCTTTTAACTGTCGGGTATGTCTTATAGTAGGTTTAAGCCTGTATTTTTGTGGAATCCATTGGTCCCGCTTCTTTTGTTCCATTTGGTTAATTCGGAAATGTTCCCCACTTCCCCTACGGCTACGCTACGGAATCCAACTTTCCCGTCCTTTTGCTGTGCTTCCTATGTTCCCCTTGTCTCATTTTTTTGTTTTTCCAAATGATAGACCAAGTTCTTGCTTATTTACTTATTTATTTTTTTTTTTAATTTTTTTTTTATAATTTTTTTTTTTATTACTATCCTCCATTAAAGAGGGGAAAAATGGCACTCTTCACTCCCAGTCTTAGTCCTACGCTCGTATGGTTGATTTGCTTTATGAAACTGCTCTGAGTTTAGGAAGCATTTTTGCTCACCCAAAAAATGGTTCATCAATGCTCATCCAAAAAATGGTTAACCAATGCTCATCTAAGCATCTCACGATACTTGAGTGAGCATTGGTGAACCATATTTTGGGTGAGCAAAAGTATTTTCCAGAGTTTATTACTAACGCTATCCATCAATTTTTTATGGGTCGATATCAACCCGCCATCCCTTTTGACATTTGCGAGAGCATATGTTGAATTTTCAATTGTTGTATGGAGATTTCCGGCGTTGCTACATTTTATCACTTTTACTCTCTATATTTATGTGCAATTTTTGGTTCTTAGCTGGATTACATTCTGTTACACTGGGACCACTTAATTTTTATTTAGAGATGTTTTAGATGGATCTACGGTCTCATTGTCATTGTTGGGATTTAAATTTGGGCATTATAACAATAAAATATCATGCACATTAAAATCACTTCCATTTAAATTCGGAAGAAAGGTCAACCAGTATGTTTTATATTTATTAGCTGATGTCATTAAATTATATCATCAACCATTGCTTTAATGGTTGTATCATGTATGTTTTAGTAGAAGGAGACAGAATATCAATTACAAAGATTGTTATTTGAGTAGTATCGTATCGCAAGTCCAATCAAATCTTGGTATTCACATATTTAGTTTATTCAAATAAAAAAAGGGAAAATTGCTGTAAAGGTATTAAGATGAGCTGTTTTGGAATTGTATACACCTAAAAAGTGCATAACTCCAAACAGCACGGTAGGAATGGAACCAAGAGGTCAGCCTTGCATCAACAAGCTACAAGCCCAATGTGTGCTTTCAAAAAATGCCTCTTCATCTTGTTGTCTCTTCATCGTGCTGCATTCCATCATGCTATCCTCGTCATCGTGTTGCCTTTTCATTGTGCTGCATGTTTCATTAGCTTGATGAAAGCTTCCTCAAGAAGCCTTTCACGGGTTCCAAGAAGCAGATTGTACGCACCAAAATTCAAGTATGGAATTAACGAGAAAATTGAGGAACGAATGTAATTTTATTGATTTCAAAAAATATGAGTACACTCTTTGAAAAGAAAATTCTTTTGATTCGATCTTCTTGATTATTCACGATTCAATGATTTCTGGAGCTTGTTCCTGAACTGTAGATTTATCCTTCAAATCTTCGCAATGGATGGAACTGAAGGAAAGCTTGAACGAGGGTCGTGGCTTGATCTCGAACAAATGAGCGATTAATCTTTCTTCAACTTTTTGAAGAACGGATTAAACATGCTTGATTAGAATACAAAGAACAACAAACTATATGCCTATTCTTCAGAAAGACTTTGAGTAATTTGAATGTAAAAGACACCTCTCAATTATGTGGAGAAGTCTCAACTTGTTGAAAGACTAAAAGTCCCTTCTACATGAGTGGAGGCCTCTATTTATAGACTTTTAATAAATAGAGATGTGTCAACATTTGATTGGAGAGTCAACATTTGAATTGTTGATTTGAAGTCCCCTTTGAGATTTTGAGATGTGTTACCACTTTAGGGACCATTATTTATATGGTTTCATGTGATGTATTTGACATGTCACAAATAAATTGGTCTACTTGTATTTTGTGGGACTCATATTTAAGATAATTTAATCTCTTGATTTGGATTAAAATTAATAATTAACTGAATTAATTATTAATTAATCAATTAGTAATTATTAAAATTATCAAAATTTTAATGTCTAGACATGTCCCTACTCATGGCGTGTTTGACACGTACACTTAGTGTACTTGCGCAGCGAGACATGAAGTTTCAAAGCAGTCGTATTGTGAGTCTGTGACAATTAGGAGTTCATCAAACCAGTTCAACAAACGTTCATGTAGTAGCCCTCTAATGGAGCTATTAATGTTTTATTATGTATATATGTATGTATATATATATATATTAATGCAAAGAGCTACACTAATGTACTTGGTAATATTACACCGTATAATAATGTTGTAATTTCCAAATGTTACCGGAGTACCGTATGTGGTGGTAAAACTTTCACACAATGTGAACCAAATTTGAGTGCTCTAGTGCCATTCCGAACAATTTCGGTTATATTATTATTATTATTTTTATTTTTTGGACAACATGTACACTTGCCCCTTTTTGCAATCAATATAGATTTTTTTTGTTTTGTTTTGTTTTTTTTTTTTTTTTTTTGAGAATATCAAATAGAGGTTAAACCGCTTACACATGTAGTAATTTATAAATGTGAACATATATGTATACACATACAATGACTGATAATCATGAATCATGATAAGCATCTCACACGTGGCTCTATCAAATCCGAATTTTAAGTCCCCAATATTTCATCAGACTTGGCCACCAATTTATTTACTACTCTCTCTGTCCCATATTAAGAGTCTTTAATGTCATTTTTTTATGTTTCATTTTAAGAGTCCTCTTTGAAAAGTCAAAGTACTTTGATTCACAATTTCCAAATTTGTCTTTTTTTATATCTAACTCTCCCTATCTTTTTTTTGATGTGACACTATAATTTTGAATTTCAAAAAGGGCAATATTGGAAAGTTGAAAATCTCACTAAAATTAAGATTGTCCCTTTAATAAGTTAGAATTTTCAAAATAGACTCTAAATATGGGACGAAGAGAGTATTATTTTCCAAATAGGATTCTGAATCCTATTCCCCTTGCTTATTGACCTGTGACCAACTACCATACATATGACGTATGTATAGTGATAATTCATTGTCACATACCACAGCTTTTACCTAGTTCTCTGTAACAACAATCAGAAGGTTCAAAAAAAAAAAAAAGTTTCGTCCTTTCTTTCTTTTCTTTTTTACATATATACATACAGTCCGGTTCTGAAGAGGGCACCCTCTCTTTATTAAATAGAGTGCCTTTGTTTTGACTGTCTGATCGTGTTTTTATTAAGGGCAATTTTGTCATTTAACAGTTTTTAAACATAATCCAACGGCCAAAACAGAAGCCCTCTATTTTAATAAAGAGAGGACGCCTCTTTAGAAAATCTTTGTATATACATATATATATATATATATATATATTCAAAGGCTCTATTTGGTTTGTAAATTTATTGAAGCAAAAGAAAATAAGAAAGGAGAACAGGATTATTTATTTTTTCCCCACTATATACATATGTATAATTTCTTTTGTATTTTCCTTTGCTCTGTTTATCCAATCCATGAAACAAAAAGAACCCAAAGGGTGCTTGTTGATTAATATGCATGCCTCCCCATACATGATTTTATTTAGGGGTAATTAGCCGAAAGTGCATGCTGGAAGACATTTTCATTATTTGCTCCACGCGCCAAATCTTTTTAGTGGAAGGTCCATTTGAATTTTTTAGACCAAACTGCCCATTCGCATAAAAAGTCACGCTCATTTCTTCCAGCATGCACTTTCGGCTAATTACCACCGACACCAATGCACCCTCAGAGATTCCACCCCTTTTATTTCTCTCTCTCTCTCTCTCTCTCTCTCTATAGAATCACCATTGACACCATTGCACCCTCTGACCACCATTAATTTGGCTGCCCCTCCACCTCCACCATCACCAAACACCACCACTGGTAGGCTCCACCTCCATCAAGCACCACCTATGGCGTCCACCCCCACAACCACAAACCACGGTCACCTTCAGCGACATTCCGGCGGCACATCCGAGCATCGTTCGGCTGTCACCACAGTGACCCTATTTCAAGTATATTTTTTCTTTGAACATACCTTTCTCTCTCTAGATCACTCTATAGAAGTGTGTACATATACATACATATACCTAATGCAAGAGAGAAGCAAGGTCCACCAATGCTCGAGCTGAAGATGATATTGGTGGGGGACGGTGCTGACTTTTCCATTCAAGCAAGGACTTTTCATTCACATGCATGCTGGATTTTTGATTGGTTGATTTTTGGGGGTGATTAATGAAAATTTTATGGAATTCTATGAGACCTGAGATGATAGTCAATGAGAGAGAGAGAGAGAGAGAGAGAGAGAGAGAGAGTAGTGATTAGTTAATTGTTTTGATATTTAGTTGGATGTGGTGTTGGGCAGCCACTTTCTTTGTGTAATATTGTTTTATATATGCATTCCAAGGGTTATATTATAAACAGAGCATACCTTAGTATTAAGTGTCCTTAAAATCAAAATTTTGTTTGGGGGTGATTTTTATTGTCACTTGTTAAGGACTTTGTGAAATTTCATATAATTGTTTCCCCCCCACAAATTTCACACAAGTTATCTGAAATTTCATATGTTGGAGTGAATTTGACATAATATTTTTTCCTCACAAATTTTACCTACCAAGTCATGTGAAATTTCAAACGCTGGAGTGTATTTCACATAACTTTTTGTTTGTCACGAATTTCACATATGTGAAATTTCATATGTTAGAATGAATTTAAAGTAACCTTTTCTTTTCACAATTTTCACAATTTTAATTTGAATTAAAACTCCTCTAGTCATTTTTTGCACAGAACTACCCCTCCTTATATGTGACGCTCATCTACCCCTTCTTTTATGTGACGCTCGTGCGGTTGTGCAAAATTTCTAATGTGTAGTCACTCATACCAAATTATTTTGTAAATTTCAAAATTCCAAACGTTCAACCCATAAATTATTTCATACAACTAGTTATGTGAAATTTGTTAAAAGAAAAGAAGACAGTAATGTGAATTTTCACATAACTAGTTATGTGAAATTTCACACAATTATCTATATGAAATTTCAAAGTCATGTGAAATTTCACTTAACTAGCTATGTGAAAAGAAAAAATTGTGTGAAATTCATTGAAAAAGTAGTGTGAAATTTCAAACAATGATTATGTGATATTTTAAAGTTTCAAATAACTAGTTCTGTGAAATTCATAAATTTTGCATAACTTTTCATATAACTTTACAAAAGAAAGTTGTGTAAAATTTAAAATTTTCATATACAAAACCCTTTGTCAAACAGGGCCTATAAGAAACCCACCTTGAAACATATTCTGCAAAACTTACAATTTTTCTATACATACCTTAATAGAACTAGGATTTGGTCAATTGGCTTCCTAACGACTTCAATACTAGTCTCTGGGTAAGATATATATATATATATAGATATACGAATATATAGTACAAATGTCAGTTGCTTCTATTTTTGCACAATATTTTCTAAAGCATTTGGTGCCTACCGACCATTTAGTAAGCATCTCTTTTAACTTTTCTATTTGGTTGCCAAAAGAAATGTATTTTGTATAGAATTGTAGAACCCCCCCCCCCCCCCCCCCCCCTCCCTTTTTTTTTTTTTTGCAAGCATTCAAATTAGCGCATTGTTGAGTTTCTTCAGAGAATACCTTTGGGTCCGCTATCTAAAAGTGAATAAGCCCTTTGAAGCACCCCAAAGTAATTCCAGAGAGTGATTTAATTAATATCTTTTAGCCTAGCCTTCCCAAAGTGTATCGGGATCTTCTACCCTTCGGAGAATACCTTCGGGCATATAGCTCCTCCAGAGTGAATAATACCTTTGGGCATAGCACCCCGAGGTGACTCCGGAGAATTGCTTGATACTTCAGCATCTTCGACGCTCTGGAAAATATCTTTGGGCATAACTTTCTAAAAGTGAATAAGCCCTTTGAAGCACCCCAAAGTGACCTAGAGAGTGATAAAATACATTTGAGTTTAGCCCTCCCAAAGTGTATCAGAGCCTTCGGCCTTTTCGGAGAATACCTTCGGACATTTAGCTTTCCCCTAAAGTGAATAATACCTCCCGAAGTGACTCCGAAAAATCGTTTACACTGCGCAGCCACATTTGTTTTACCGCTTATATTGTTGTCACAACATTTTTATTTTCTTTATATATATATATATTTTGAGACCTTCGCAGTGGTTAAGTCTTTCCTTTGTTATTGTCTAGATTGATCATTGTTTTCTTTAAGGATTTTACTTCATCACAAAAAAATTTCCTATCCATAGTGGATAATAAGGATGACGAAGCAGAAACAGGCAGTATATTTCCTATACTCAGACCTTCATTAGGTCCATTCTCACCAGCATGGCCAAAATTAAATAATTTACCAAAATTAACAGATTGGTCCATTGCAGATCTTCCCGAATCACCGAATCATGTTTTCTTGCAATCGCCTTTTCACTCAAACGTCCCTCGTGTGAAGTCATTTCAGACTTTGAGTTGCCGAATAGTTGCAGGAGATGTACATTGGGGCTACATGTTGAAGCTTGGAGGCGAATTTGGATTCATCACCAATTATTGGGAGTGAGCTGAATACATTCTTGGGAACTATTCGAAGGCACTTGATAATTGCATCTACTATGCAGTTTATGCATCGTTGTATACATATGATCACAACCCTGACATCATAAGAGCTTTTTGTGAAGCTTGGTGTCTGACCACTAATACACTTCACACATCTGCTGATGAATTATCCATATCTCTATGGGATTTGCGACTCTTGGGCGGTCTTCCTGTAGTTGGTGATATTTATGAGGAAGTCATTACAAGTGCTTTAGAATTAACTGAGGTGAACCAACAAACAAACACCAAACATGTTCCTCATAGTTGTGAATTCTTGTTATCGGCTTACCATGGCTTGCAGAAAAAGAAGAAGAATAAGTCTCAAGTATCAATTGTTGAATGGATTCAAGTTTGGTTCATAGGAGACACAAAGTATACATTTAATAAACCTCAAGCATGCAAGTACAAGAAGGTCTCTCGGCCTAAGTCGACTCATAATCCTACCGAAAGCCGTGACAGTCCTCGACAAAGAACACCTTCAAAGGAGGCAATTTTTGGCAATCTTGGGGATTGGAAGTGCCTTTCGAGATGAAACGCACTTAGCTGCATTTCTTTCTTGTTGGTTGTACGTGTTTGTTTACCCTACTAGTGAAGCAGACATTATTCGTCCTGGGACTTTCAAGGTTGCTAGCTTCTTGGCATCGGGTCATGAATATAGCCTTGCTATGCCGGTGCTAGCTAGTATCTACCATGGGTTAAATAAGATTTCTGAATCTTCACGTCCATGGCGGTCATGTTCACATTTCCCATTCATTATGTATATGGATGGCTCGCATACTATTTTGGTACACACTATCTAATCCCTAACGAGATGCAAGGGTTAGTGCAAGGGCCTAGAATGTCCAAATACTCAAGCGAGGGTGGCGCTAAATATTTTGATGAACGTGAAGCCAGAGAGCTAATCCATAATGGCGACGAAGCACAATGGTGCAGCATGATGATGAATAAGAACAATGAGACATTGATTGATAATGGTCAGTTGTGTCCTTCACGACTAAGTTATTTTGTCAGCATTCGTTCGAGCTGCCTGATACTACGTCAAGAAAACTCTATCATCGTTGAACCTTTTAGTCCTAATCAATTTATGACAAACACTGAATATTGCACATTCATGTGCCAATATAATAGATATAGTGCTCATTCAATTCCTCAAATCCCTAGTTTTACATGCATATTTGAATTAATATAATTTAATGGTGATGTCACTCAAATGCGTGTAATTTTGTGCTTTTACATATTTTATACGTTTAGGTGAAAATGAAGTAAAATAAAGAGAAGGAAAGAAGTAGCAACCACATCGAAGTTTTTCTCATATATTATGTTAGTCAAAAGTTGAATATTAAAAAAATAGTAAAGTTTCTATAAATTAAAAAACAATCCAAAAAAAAAAAAAGAGAAAGAAAAAAATCAAAGAGCATTTAATGCTCTGATTATGATACATATACATATAATATATATATACATATGATATATATCTTTACGTAAAAAAAGCTTAGGAATCTTTCTTTATCTGTTTCTCTCTCTCTCTCTCCATATATATATATATATATATATGTGTGTATGTGTGTGTGTGTCTGTAGGTTTTTCAAACTGCTATCAAAAGGGCGAAGAAAATTGGACAAGAATTGAAGAAAAAATGAGCCAAAACACTTGTCTCCTGTTCAAAATGACGATCTCAGTGACGAATTTATTCCAATCCCTCGTCTATAAATTATAGATAAGAGAAAGAAGAAAAGAATCACATACAACACAAGCAGCAACTTCACCACGCACCATCAAATAGAGAGAATAGTTTAGGGAGGTTATCATGTAAGCACTTTATAGTGTCCCTAGGAGTAGAAATTTAAATCTTTTTCTTTGCTTTTTCTAGTTCTAGTAATTGTAAAAATTTGCTTTTATGTAATTGATGATTTTATGTTAAAAAATATGTAACAAAACTTTGAGTACTGTATTTCTCAAATAAAAATATTTGTTTTCTTGTACGACCTTTGCTAATTTATAGTAGTAAAATATTCCTATTTAAATTTAAATTTAATATTGTTAGTATAGTTAGTACTTATGGTTGTCCCTAAAATAGTTTGAAACTCTAAATTTTCAGTTTTTATAGCAATAATTCCATTCAATAGAAGACAGATTTTGCAAGTAAATGCCAGAATTTTTTGCCACGTAGTTGTTATAATCACATACTAAAGTCCCAAGCACACCATATCTATATCCCACTCCCAAATTAGATTAGGATTTGATTTGGCATTGCTTGTGTTCTTGGAGTTCAACCACTGTGACCCCACAAGAATTCAAAGTCAAAGACTTAGTATTTTATTTTTGATTCAGTATGTCAATTTATTTATATTTTATTAGCTTAGTTGTACTAAACTTTATCATTTTGAAAATTCCACTAATTCAACCCCAACTCATGTTAAGTGAAGAAAAAGTATATTAATATTATATTTCACCCTATAGACACCCCGATTTTGACCAAATGCCGAATCAGGAGATTAATTACCTCTAAAGACCGATGATGATGACGACCGGTGAAATTCGAAGATTTTTCAGGGAATTCAAATCCTTCAAAATTCTTCAAATTAAGTTCTCAAATTCAAAATAAAAGAGAGAGAGAGAGAGAGAGAGAGAGAGAGAGAGAGAGAGAGAGAGAGAGAGAGAGAGAGATTGGGTGATCGGGAGAAAACCCGGATATTGAAAGAACGTATGAGAAACTCGGTCTGGGAATTCGTCTTGAAAGATAAGATAAAAGTTTTTTTTGAGAAGAAAATAAAAGGAGAAAATTCAAAATGGAAAAAAAAGAGTTTTTACAAAAAAGAGAGATAAAAATGAGATGAAGAAGAAAGGAAAATAAAAAGGAGAAATGAAAAAAAGGAAGTTAAATAATACTATGCACATGGATGTATCTTAATATATTACAAATATAAGTATATTAATATATAAGTTACTAATAATTAAGTTTATGTTAAGATTTGTTTTGAAAATTGAAAAAAAAGGAACAAAATTCAGTTAGCTGCGGCACGCGACGAATCCGGCGGCACCCGCTGAGTGCCGCATTGGCATTCACTGAGTGCCGCTAGCTCGACGTTCAGTGATTGCCGAAACGGCACTCAGTGAGTGTCGCAGACAATTCGTCGAGTGCTGCTCGCTGAACAGTCTGTTTTTCTCATATGTTCTAGAAGAAAACTTTGCACATGGGGTTTCACCCGAATTTACCCATTTAACCTTGTAATGTTAGTCTATATAAACAGACTTTCATTTGCATTATAGGGGACTTTTGAACCTTTGAATCAAATTGGTATATACAAGAGCTATATATTGTTGGGTTTGTGCCCTCAAACCATCACTTTCTGTATGAGACATTGACATTTTAATATATGGATATCAGCTTTACATTTTATTGTGTATGTTCTTTTCATGAGATGATTGTTTATCCTTAAGTATTATAGTAAGTAATTCGTGTGTGTATGAGATGCACACAAGTGAGATACGAATTACTATTCTTTAATACTTAGAATGTGTCACAGTGGATGATGAGACTGGATACCTCATCAAGTCTACACTGTAGCATAATTAACTACCATTGGATGGAGTGATTAATCTCAATCACTAGAGTGTAGCTCTTAGTTGATATGCTAGTGCTTATAGTGCATTGACGGACCTGAGTTTCCTATTGACGCTTAAGACTGTCAAACAGTCAATAGGAACTCATAACTTGTATAAGGTACGTGTTCTCAATCTTGAGACGATTATGAACACAGACTGTGGATATGACTGCTTTGATTTACCAATCAGTGAGGTCTATAAAAGATCAACACCTGGGTATCTTGGGTATGTCATGTTCATAGGGTTGTGAACATGCATTGTCAAGATAGAATCTACCCTCTGTTTCAGAGTAAGCATTCCCTTGAGAATGTCACCAAGTCGATTACTGAGTACTGCAGTCTTGTTGATAAGAGTTATCAACATGTTTGGTAATCATGAGAGGTGAATGGGACTCAAGGAATACAAGAAGTAATCATGATTCAGGTTGACAGTAACAGTTATCCGATTACCTGAATATGATTACGAATGCTGACGGTAGAGGGACATTAGTACACCATACAAGTCTAGTTATAGCTTCGGATATGTTCTTTTGCGTTGGAGTTCAGTTATCGTTTTATAGTGGAGTAAACTTTAACTGACCAGTTAGTTAGTTTGCTGATCAAAGAGTTTGGTCATGGTAATTAACAAACTGGTCTGAGCCAACAATAAAGAGCCTAGGAGGTCCCACTCTTAGCTCCGCCAGGATGTTTGGAAAGATGCTTGAGGATGATGTCCAGACAGGTTCGATCGATCGAAGATGTCTCGATCGATTGAAGTCTGAAGGTTCGATCGATCGAAGATGGTTCGATCGATCGAATGTTCGATCGATCGAAGGCACTTCGATCGCTCGAAGTCTAGGTCGGTTCTGGGAATCTATAAATAGGGCAGCTGCGTTCCTGAAAAGGTTGTTCGTCGTTTTGAACGTCAGAAGCTGCAGAAACTGTTTTGGAGTCCCAAAACCTTCTCTATCCTCTCCATTAGGGTTCCCACCAACCCTAGTCTTTCTGGCAGGCATCCGCAGGAGTCATAAGGGTGAAGATCATCTAGTGGAGGCTGCTGGAAGTTGAAGATCAGAATTGGGTTCAAGACACTAAGGTATAACTCGTGTCCCCTCTTGTGCGTATCTGTAGAATTGACGAGTAGTAGATCCAGGCATGCCAATAAAGTTTCATAACTTGATTTTTCCGCTGCGCGTTTAAACTTTCCATTTAAACCTGTTTTTCCAACAATTGGTATCAGAGCCACGCTCGTTTGGATCTATAGTTGCGTTTTTTGGAACACTATTTTGATTTGTATGTTGATTTTAGAACTGTTTTTGAAACTGCATCGTCACAGATCTGTTTCTGCAGTGTTATCGCAGCAGTATACAAATCTGTGATTGCATTGGATGCAAGATGGGTTCGATCGATCGAAGTAGTCTCGATCGATCGAACTCTCTGTACTCGAGCGATCGAACAGATTTCGATCGATCGAAACCTTCTGGTGTTCGAGCGATCGAATAGAGTTCGATCGATCGAGACAGACTCTTTGTCAGGATCTTTGTTTCACAGTATTAAAGAGTTTTGAAATTAAAAACTTTAATTTTAAAATATTCTGTAAAATTTTCAAATCATTATGTGAAACAGAATGTTCAAGCGATTGAACAATGTTCAATCGATCGAAGGTTCGAGCGATCGAACGGGCTTCGATCGATCGAACTATGACAGAGAAGTTAGATGCTGTTTTGAGTTCTAATTCAGTATGTAAAGAGTTTATATACTGTGTGAATCAATTAAGGGTTCCAATAGTTATATTTTGTTATATATATGCGTGGATGTGTGTTCAACTAACCTTTTGCAGCAAAAGATTAGTCGCTATCTCCCATGGCGCCAAGAGCATTTAATTTTGTGTTTGAATGTTTTAGATTGGTGTGTTGTTTTAAGTTTGGTTTGGTTTTAAGGCATATGTAAAGGGCGCTGCGACTTCAATCCTACGAAAAGGAAAGTCGCACCGGTTTCCCTAGCCTTTTATTTTGTTGTTGCTATTTCTATTTCTAGATAAATTGTAAGCTTCAAAAGAGGCATAGGTTCAATGTAATAGAATTAGAATATCCATAAAGATGGAGCAAGGAGCCGTTGTCCATGAAGATGGAGCTGGAGGCGATCAAACCAAAAGCAGGTTCTATGGAGATAGAGCCATGGGAGATAGAGGCATCGTTTGGATGTCTTTTATTTCATTTTAGTTTTTTGTTTTATGTGCTTTGTTTGTGATTGGCGTATAATACATTGTTGCATGCACGCAAAACAAGTTTTCTAAAATAAAATTCAAAAACCGTTTTCAACACATTAGTAAACATTAGATGTTTATGGGAAGTGTGTAGAAACAGATTTTCTCAAAAAGCAAAATCCTTTTTTACTAAATCTAGTGGGAGAGGGTCTTATTAATTACACCCACGATCTTCCATTAACGGTTCACTGTAAGATGAGTGATGCATTCTGTGTCACCTCGCCAGGGGTGATCATTCCATACGGAGGATGCATTACTCATTGGTTACTAGATGTGAACTTCTTTTGATAAGGATCAATCAGACGTGTTAGAGGGTGACCACCATACGGAGGCGCTACTTGAGACGGTTGTGATTGGATCCTAGTTAATGGTACACACTAGCTAAGCTATGGATAAGGGATCCCACACGGGGCATTATTCAGAAACTTAGAGATCAAATAGGTTCGGAAGTCATAACTTGTTTTGCAAGAGTTGCATAGCGGATAAGTTATGATAAATTGAAAGATCGAACATTGACCACCACACGGAGGCTTTATTCTTTCGTTTCGATATTCCGGCGACTTTGTTTTAAAATAAGAGTTTTAAAAGGATTCTTTTATTTCAAACTGTCAAATTCTGATATCCATATTTATTTTGTTTTTTGATTTTTCAGTAAATCATAATGTCTGGATCTGCATTTAGTCCACTTGCCACCATACTCACTCAAAACAAGTTAACTGGAAACAACTACACTGAATGGAAACGTAACCTTGACATCGTGTTAACTGCGGAGGATCACATATATGTCCTCACCACCCCATGCCCCGAAGAACCCGCTGCAAATGCTTCGGCTGCTGCTAGACGCGAGTTCGATAAATGGAAAAAGTCGAATGGGATGGCTCGTTGTTACATATTGGCTTCTATGGCTAATGTGTTACAACACCAATACCAGTCGAACAATTCCGCCAGTGACATTATCGAATCCCTGAAAAAGATGTTTGGGGAGCATGGCAGGCCTGCCAGACAGGTAGCTATGCAGAAGATAATGAGTGCTAAGATGTCGGAAGGGACTCCAGTCAAAGAACATGTTTTGAAAATGATTGGTTATTTAAACGAGCTGGAGACCCTAGGTGCCAACATCGATGCACAGACCCAAGTTGATATGATCCTCAATACGCTGTCGCCATCATTCGCTCAATTTAAACTGAATTATAATATGAATAAAATGGATTTTTCAATGAGCGAATTGATGAGCTCTTTATTGGCAGCGGAAGGGGTGATCAAACCTGGGGGCAGCGTTTTAAACGTTGAGAAAAGCGCTTCCTCTTCCCGATCTGTGCCGAAAGGAAAGAAAGGGAAGAAGAAGGCTAGCACTGGAGGTTTAAGTGTTGGACCGGTCCCTAAGATTGCAAAATCTAAGGGAAAAGGTAAGGGCAAAGGGAAGGTGGGTGGCCAAGGCAAAGGAAAGTGTTTCCAATGCGGTGAGAAGGGCCACTGGAAGAGGAAATGTCCAGAATTCTTAGCTACAAGAGTTCAAGGTATGATTGAATCACATGTGATTGAAGTAAGTTTTATAACGGATACTTCAAACACTTGGTGCATTGATTCTGGTGCGACTAACCATATCTGTAATTCATTGCAGGGGTTCAGATCAACCAGGAAGTGCAGTGATGGGGAAATCGTACTTACTCTAGGTTCTAGCGCAACCGTTTCTGCGGTTGCTATAGGAGTCGTAGTTTTAGAATTTCTAGACAATAAAGTTTTGATTTTATCAGATGTACTTTACGTCCCTTCAATGAGACGTAATTTAATTTCAGTTTCTAATTTATCGAATAATGGTTATTCTTTTAATTTTGGAACTGAAGTTGTGATTAAAAGAAATAGTTCTTTTATATGTTCTGGTGTTAAATCAAATGGTTTGTATGTGATTACTCCCAATATTTCTAAAGATTCTTGTATGGAACTTAATAACTCAGTGGTAACTGTACCATCTAAAAGAAAGAGATCTTCCACTAATCCAACAAGGCTTTGGCATATGAGGCTTGGTCATATCAATCTAAATAGGATTGGCAGACTAGTCAAAGAAGGGGTCTTAGGCGATTTGGTTCTCGAACCAATAGAAGTCTGCGAGTCTTGTTTAGAGGGTAAGATGACCAAAAGGCCCTTTTCTGCAAAGGGCAATAGAACCAATGCATTGTTGGAATTAGTTCATACTGATGTGTGTGGACCAATAAATATTAGAGCAAGGGGTGGTTATGAGTATTTCATAACATTTACTGATGACCACTCTAGGTATGGATATGTGTACCTAATGCAGCACAAGTCTGAAGCCTTTGAAAAGTTCAAAGAGTTTAGGGCTGAAGTGGAGAAGCAATTGGGCACACATATCAAGGCCATTCGATCTGATCGAGGTGGCGAGTACCTCTCTAATGAATTTATTGATCACCTCGTACAGAATGGGATTCTGTCACAGTTGACTGCACCTGGCACGCCTCAGCAAAATGGTGTAGCGGAGAGAAGGAATCGGACTCTTTTAGACATGACTAGGTCAATGATGAGTTATTCTGAGTTACCTTTATTTCTTTGGGGTTATGCTTTGGAAACCGCTGCTTACATACTAAATCTAGTACCAAGCAAATCTGTTCCCAGGACACCACGAGAGATGTGGATTGGGCGCAAGCCTTCTTTGCAACATCTCCGGATATGGGGATGTCCGGCACATGTGCTAAAAGGAAAGATGAGCAAGTTGGATTCTAGATCGGAAGTATGTTACTTCGTGGGGTATCCAAAGGGTACTTATGGATGGTATTTTTATGATCCAAGAGAACAGAAGGTGTTCGTCAGTACGAATGCTATTTTCTTGGAGGATGATTATATCATGAACCATAAACCTAAGGGAAGGATAGATCTTAGAGAGATAGAAGGAGAGCCCTCAGTCCAACCCGTAGTTAATAACGATGTAAATCAGGAAAACACCACTTCTTCACCTATTTCCGCACCAGTACCTCGTCGTAGTGGGAGGATTATCAACCAGCCTGATAGATACATGTTCTTAGGAGAAGTTTTTGAAGCTGTCTCCATAGAATCTGAATCTGATCCTACCACATACGAAGAGGCAATGGCTGATGTTGATTCAGCTCATTGGGTTAAAGTTATGAAGGCTGAATTGGAATCTATGGATTCTAATCAGGTCTGGGATCTTGTAGAACTTCCAGCCAATATTAAACCCATTGGCTGTAAGTGGGTCTACAAGAGAAAAAGAGGATCTGATGGAAAGGTTGAGACCTTTAAGGCAAGACTTGTTGCGAAAGGTTATACTCAGAGGGAGGGCATTGACTATGAGGAAACCTTCTCGCCGGTGGCCATGCTCAAGTCCATCAGAATACTCTTATCCGTTGCTGCATGCCTAGATTTTGAGATCTGGCAGATGGACGTCAAGACTGCATTCTTGAATGGCAATCTTGAGGAGGACATCTATATGCAACAACCAGAAGGGTTCATAGCTGGTCGGAAAGGTAACTTGGTATGCAAGTTGCAAAAGTCCATTTATGGGCTTAAGCAGGCATCCAGAAGTTGGAACATACGATTTGACCAAGCGGTCAAATCGTTTGGTTTCATACAGAATCTGGATGAACCTTGTGTATACAAGAAGAGTGAAGGGAAAGTGGTGGCTTTTCTTGTGCTTTACGTTGACGACATTCTACTCATTGGAAATGATATAGCGGCATTGTCAACGGTCAAGGTTTGGCTAGCTAGTACTTTCGATATGAAGGATCTAGGAGAGGCGAGCTATATTCTTGGGATAAAGCTCTTTCGGGATCGCAAGCGAAAGATAATGGGATTATCTCAAGCTGGTTATATCGATAAGGTGCTAACTAGGTTTTCAATGGATAAATCGAAGAAAGGTTTGTTACCTTTCAGGCATGGTTTAGCGTTCTCCAAGGACCAGTGTCCAAAGACACAGGAGGAGAGGAATCGCATGACAGGAGTTCCCTATGCTTCTGCAGTGGGAAGTCTCATGTATGCGATGTTATGCACTAGACCAGATATCTGCTTTGCCGTTGGCATGGTTAGCAGATATCAGTCGAATCCGGGTCCAGAGCACTGGACAGCCGTTAAGCACATTCTTAAGTACTTGAGAAGAACTAAAGATTACATGCTTATGTACGGTGGTAGTGAGTTAATTCCAGTGGGATACACTGACTCGGACTTTATGTCAGATAAAGATTCGAGGAAGTCGACGTCCGGTCATCTCTTTACCTTGGGAGGTGGTGCTGTCAGTTGGAGGAGCATTAAGCAGAAATGCATTGCAGACTCAACTACAGAAGCTGAGTATGTGGCTGCTTGTGAAGCCGCAAAGGAAGCTGTTTGGCTCAAGAAGTTCCTTATGGAACTCGAGGTGGTACCAGCGTCGCTGTCGCCTATTACGCTTTATTGTGATAATAGTGGGGCAGTGGCTCAGTCCAAGGAGCCAAGGAACCACGGAAAGGGAAAGCACGTAGAGCGGAAATATCATCTTATCCGAGATATTGTTCAACGTGGAGATGTGACTGTCACCAAGATTGCCACAGCTGACAATCTTGCTGATCCGTTTACAAAGGCCTTGCCACAGAAGGTCTTTGATCGTCATCTAGATAGTCTAGGTCTTAGATGTAGTTCTGAATGGTTATGAGTGCAAGTGGGAGTTTGTTGGGTTTGTGCCCTCAAACCATTACTTTCTGTATGAGACATTGACATTTTAATATATGGATATCAGCTTTACATTTTATTGTGTATGTTCTTTTCATGAGATGATTGTTTATCCTTAAGTATTATAGTAAGTAATTCGTGTGTGTATGAGATGCACACAAGTGAGATACGAATTACTATTCTTTAATACTTAGAATGTGTCACAGTGGATGATGAGACTGGATACCTCATCAAGTCTACACTGTAGCATAATTAACTACCATTGGATGGAGTGATTAATCTCAATCACTAGAGTGTAGCTCTTAGTTGATATGCTAGTGCTTATAGTGCATTGACGGACCTGAGTTTCCTATTGACGCTTAAGACTGTCAAACAGTCAATAGGAACTCATAACTTGTATAAGGTACGTGTTCTCAATCTTGAGACGATTATGAACACAGACTGTGGATATGACTGCTTTGATTTACCAATCAGTGAGGTCTATAAAAGATCAACACCTGGGTATCTTGGGTATGTCATGTTCATAGGGTTGTGAACATGCATTGTCAAGATAGAATCTACCCTCTGTTTCAGAGTAAGCATTCCCTTGAGAATGTCACCAAGTCGATTACTGAGTACTGCAGTCTTGTTGATAAGAGTTATCAACATGTTTGGTAATCATGAGAGGTGAATGGGACTCAAGGAATACAAGAAGTAATCATGATTCAGGTTGACAGTAACAGTTATCCGATTACCTGAATATGATTACGAATGCTGACGGTAGAGGGACATTAGTACACCATACAAGTCTAGTTATAGCTTCGGATATGTTCTTTTGCGTTGGAGTTCAGTTATCGTTTTATAGTGGAGTAAACTTTAACTGACCAGTTAGTTAGTTTGCTGATCAAAGAGTTTGGTCATGGTAATTAACAAACTGGTCTGAGCCAACAATAAAGAGCCTAGGAGGTCCCACTCTTAGCTCCGCCAGGATGTTTGGAAAGATGCTTGAGGATGATGTCCAGACAGGTTCGATCGATCGAAGATGTCTCGATCGATTGAAGTCTGAAGGTTCGATCGATCGAAGATGGTTCGATCGATCGAATGTTCGATCGATCGAAGGCACTTCGATCGCTCGAAGTCTAGGTCGGTTCTGGGAATCTATAAATAGGGCAGCTGCGTTCCTGAAAAGGTTGTTCGTCGTTTTGAACGTCAGAAGCTGCAGAAACTGTTTTGGAGTCCCAAAACCTTCTCTATCCTCTCCATTAGGGTTCCCACCAACCCTAGTCTTTCTGGCAGGCATCCGCAGGAGTCATAAGGGTGAAGATCATCTAGTGGAGGCTGCTGGAAGTTGAAGATCAGAATTGGGTTCAAGACACTAAGGTATAACTCGTGTCCCCTCTTGTGCGTATCTGTAGAATTGACGAGTAGTAGATCCAGGCATGCCAATAAAGTTTCATAACTTGATTTTTCCGCTGCGCGTTTAAACTTTCCATTTAAACCTGTTTTTCCAACATATATATGGTAGAGAGAATTGAGAGAAGAAAAAGGAGATTTCTCTTGAAGAATTTTGAAGAATTGAAGGAGGATTTGAAGATTTTGGAAGAACTTCACAAGAAATAGAAGGACTCCTTGAGGTTATAGAGGTAACCTCTCAATCCTTTGTAGAAATAGGTCAATTTAATCACAATTTCATAGTTCTAGGATCTTTACACATTTTCAAAACCTCTCTTCTTACTCCATTTCATCACACACCACATAGAAATTGTGATTGAATCTCATGTTAAGTTCACTAGTTTGGATCTAAACAAGCCTTGTGTTTAAATAAAACCAATTCATAAGGAGATTTTGTAATTTTGAACTTTCTTAAATAGCTTTTGATTTTCTTTCATTTTTTTTTACAATACTTCTTTTGGAAATCTATGAGATCTCCTATATCTCAAGAGATATCCTTAAGAATGATCTTTTAGTCTCCCATGATCTTATGATTCATTTGGGGATTAAGTTGATCATAATTGTACCCACACAAGTTTGAATGGATTCAAGGTCCTAACTCATGACTTGGAGCCTTCAACTTGAGAATCTTATAGGACCCTCTTTATGTCCTTTGAAGGTTCATATGGGTTTGGTCTTGCTTAAGTCTCCAAGGACCATTAACTTGGTAGGAAAAATAACAAAATGAATCTATATCCCTCAAGGATCATGTACTTGGGAGAGGAACTAGGTGTTAAACAGTTAATTCATAATATGAACACTAATCTAACAATGGTGCAGTGAATCCTTAAACCCACTATGATCAAAGATTTTCTTTATTAAATCATGGTCTAATGGAATGGGATGAGACCAATTGGAGGATGTTCATAACTCACTTAAGTACCTCTGTGATTTTTGTTTTGATGAAATTCCATGTCCAATGTGGTTTGGTCTTATGATTTCAAAGCAAGCAACTCTCTGTCCAAAATTCCAGAACAGTAAGTCCATTTTAAAAGTAATAAATCAGAACCTTAACTGAACTTCCTTGGCTTCTAAGAAAATTTTCTAAGAAGTTTAATGTGTTAGGAAGACACCCTAAAAAGATCTAAGTGTTTCCCATTTGTTTACTAGTTTTAGAAAATCATACAAAAACTCTGGACAGAGAGTTGCAGATTCCTGAGTGATGTCTAGTGTTTTTCTTATTCCCAGCGATCTAACCGTTCAAACCTTGATTTTATTTTTGGGTTAGAAACTAAACTCACAGAGGTATATCATATCCAAAATCAGTAAGATCCAACCGTTGAAAGCATGGTTTTTCTATCTTTGAAAGTCTGGTCTGCTCTCTGTAATTCATGAGAAACTGTCACAGTTTTTGTCTAATCTTATCGGTTTTAACTTAAATGGTTTCCAAAATGCCTTGGGACCCAAATCATGTCTTAAATAATGATAATTAAGTTTAAATCCAGAGGCTAAGTGATCCAAGTTAGTGAATAATTCATAGCTTGTCCTTATACATATCCATGCATTCATCTATGTATATTGATACTTGTAGTTAGAATCTAGCTCTAGGTTGTTTTGTCCCCAATTGAACCTAGTTGTGAGTTCCTTATAATCACGTTGGGATCATACTACCTCCATATGGACATTACATTGGCTCCTAGTTGAGACTTGCATATCTATAGAGGTGATATGTTTCCAACTAATTAGAAGGAATCCATAAAAATGTCAATTCTTTCTATGCTTGATAGATTTAAGCTAGAAATTTAAGATTGATTATTTGATATTATATATCTCATCTAAAGCATGTGGACTAACCTTTGTTTTGTAGCGCTATTGAGGTACGATTTCTCAACCTTTTCTCTAGTTTAGTTTACTTCTTTGATTTTAATTGATTTTCGACTTCATGTGCGACACCTTAGCTTAGATCTTGCCTTATATGTATATGTGATTAGAGACCTTTTCTTAGGTTTTATTTTCTTGCATGCATCACACATTTAATATTCGCGGCGCGATCCTAGGTAAGTGATGTTGTCAATATCAAGATATAAAAGTATACTTTACTTTTCTAAAGATTTGCAGTGTGGAAGTAAAGGTCGAACCCACAGAGATTGAATTACTACGATTTTTAATTTTAAAACCTAAGTCTAATTAATTATGAAAACAAGATTTTGATTTTGAATTTAATTAAACTAAGAACAATAAAATAAATCTAAATTATGAAAGCGATTTAAAAGTGTTTTTCTAAATATGTAAAAGGAACCTAGGATTGCAACTCCACCACTAGCGTCATAATAAGGAATATTTATGAATTACTTTAGCCTATTAAGTTGGATGATAATGGGGAATTGTAGCTACAAGCCCAATTCCTCCGTCAAGAAAATAACTATGGTTCAAGCACCAACATAATCCATCTTCGGTTAGCACGAATTATCCCACACTAAACTAGGGTTGTGGTATAATCCGTCTAATCTAGGCATGGACTATTCGGATACTTGATAGCACAATTCAATTTAAGTACCATTACATGTAAATAATCTAAACAAGCACAGCAAGTATAGATCATTGAGCACTTCACAGTCAAAATAGATCTAAGACAAGAATAAACTTTGAAAGTAATGATTTAATCAATAGAAGTACGATTTATTTATAAAAATCCTCGGAACATGTAACTGTCATCCATACATAATAAAACTAAAATAAAAACATAAAATACTCCCTATTTCTCGATTAGGGCTTCATTGAAACCCTAGATCTAAGGTCTAAGCTGCCATGGAAGTGGTAGGTGACAAGTAGTTGATGGAGGAGGCCATGGAAATCCTTGGTCTTCTTCTTCTTCTCCATGCTTCCCTCCCTTCAATGGCTGAAAGTGTGGTTGTATATTGTGTGTATAATATTTGGCAACCCTTTAATTGAAGTAAATTAGGGTATATATAGATTTACAACAAATTTTTGGAAGCTTTCCTAACTCCAAACGCACTAAAACTGTTGTATTTAGCTTTCTAGACGTAATTAGGCAGTTTCGTTCGCGTAGGAATCATCAGTATATTGAAATACGCAAGTTTGATTTTTACACATGTCGCGCGAGCGCGACATTTGGCACCTCGCGCGCGCGGATCGCGCGAGCGATTTCTGGATTCTCGCGCGCGCGAACTGGCTTTTTCAGCTTCTTTTCTTCTGCTTTTTCACCCTGTTTAGCCTGATATACTTGACTTCTTCCAAAACCTGTCAAAAAAATAGAAAACAAAGTAAAAATATACAAAAACAGGATAAAAAGGTACTAACAAACGTACATTAAGGCATATAAATAGGATTTGTTCTCTCCCGATCACACCCCCAAACCTACATTTTGCTAGTCCTCGAGCAAAACTAAAATAAAAACTAACTACTAATAAAATACTACTCTATTTTCGCATGGATCACGATTGCATTTAGCGTATGCAACAAGCCTTTTAAACCTCTAGGTGTCCCTAGTCGGACGAGTAAAGTCTCGTGAGGGTTCTCGTCAACAAGTTACCCACAACCATCTTTATTAACTTATTAATTTAAAAACTTTTATTAAAAACAAAGAACATAATATTCAATACTCCTTTATCATATAACAAAGATTTGAAATAGAATAACGAACATAAAGAAACAGAATCAAACGTCTACCTACGTCATGAAAAATAATCTCCAGCACATGCATCGTATAAATCAATAGAGTTTCTCATAAAATTGCACGTGTGTGATGTGGTAGTCAAATGAACACGTGTATGTCATGAACATGGAATATACTTCGGATAACCATTTAACTATGAATCTCACAATGTTAATTACACTCTCAAATGAAACACTCAGAAACAGGTGTAATTTTTCTAAAATATATGAGTAAAGGAAATATGTTTTCAAAACGAGAAATGTTCACATATGACTCGAAAAAGATGCAAGACACGAAAGAACAGTAGTCTCAAAGATAGGATGCCAATAGTTAAGAAAAATTAATCATTACCAGGTTTTAATCCCCCTCCCATCGTTTACATATCCAAACCATGTTTTCTAGGATCAGATAGGACTTTTCAAAGGTTGTAATGTGGTTCAGGCAATGAAAAATGATAGAACGGATTAATTGGGTAGGTTTAGAATGGCATTGTAAGGCATGTTCGATTTCTTTCATTCGTCTCTTCTACCACATTCATTTTTTCATTCTCTTTTTTTTTTTCATATATTTTCTTTTCTTTTCTTTTTTTTTTATCAACCTTCTTCTTCTTTATTTTTTCAACCTTTTCCTTTCCTTTTCGTTGCTTTTCGCATAAGTAATCATCAAAATACAAAGCAACTATCCCAATAGAATCTTATTTTCTTCTTCTTCTTAAACAACACATCGCCTTAGTACCACTAAAAGTTGATCATTCTTTCAATGGTAAACTCCAAGTTGATCAAGTTAGAGCAAAAATAGGATAATGGTAATTAAAGAAAAATGGCATTTTAAGGGCTCAAGGGCCGAACTAAGGAAATTTATCATTTATCGGACGGTAGTAAACAAAGAAGGCCTACCATCATGTCCTATGGTTATACGGTTCTTCAATGTTTACAACTGAGAATTATTTAGCATGGTAACAAATATTTTAACTTGACTATCAACTAAAACAAGAATAATGAGACTAAACAACGAGTTAATGCGCTATTCCAAATGAAATTCGACAAACACAAAATGTATTTATAACCCTCAATAAAGAAAAGATAGGCTCAAAAGCTCACTGGGTTTAGTCTCCACCTTTTGTTATCTAGAAATCCGAATCATATTATAGTTCACATCAAACATGTATTCAAGTGACTACGTGCAGTGCATAGGTTTTGTGCAAATCTATGATATAAAACTATGATTCGAACAATACATGACCTAAAACATTATATCATGACTTCAGCAAATATTTAATTACATCTTCTCTTGTTTACCATTCTATAACAATCATAGCTACATAACAAGAAGTATCAAATTTATATTGCAAAAACGTCGGTAATCATCGTTTATTTAAGCACAAGTATCGAAATTTTTTTAAAATTTTGGTATATATAATAATGTGCATGTGCGTGCATACCCCCAAACCTAAACCTTTCATTGTCCCCAATGAAACAATAAAATAAAAGAAATGAGAGTACTTAAGTAAGGAACGATAATACCTCGATCTCGGCAAACACAGAACAGGTTAACACAAAGGAATATGACAATAAAATTCAATGTTACCTGTTACTTCTTAACAAAAGAAAATTAAACAAACAAAATAATAAAAACAGCTAAAAGAATTATAACTAAGCTAAACGAAACTAAATAAACTATAAGAAGAAACAAAACTATGAAGACAACACGAAAATAAGCTATAAAAGGAAATAAAACATAATCAGAATTATGAAAACAATCAAAGACTCGATCTAAAAGTACCTAAGAAACAAAAACAGAAAAGTAAAAACTATGTGACAGGTGTGGGAGGAAGATATAAGAAAACAAAAGAAGAAAATGCAGAAATGGGGGGTCGCGCGAGCGGCCGTCGCGCGCGCGAATCCCTAGTTTTTTTTTTTTTTTTTTAAATCGCGCCAGCGGGATCCCCTCGCGCCCGCGAGCTACCTCGCGCCCGCGAAACCAGGCATGAGAAGAAGCAGAGGCATCATATAAGAAAAAGCAAGGAAAAACGCCTAAGGCACAAACTCGCGCCAGCGGATCGCGCGCGTGAGTTGGGTTTTTTCCATTTTTTGGCTAAAATTATGTATGTAATATTAAAATAAATTAATTCCGACCCCCAAACCTGTCCAGAAAAACTCTAAGACTGACCAAAACGACTCAAAAACATCCAAAAATCAAAGAAACAGACGAAATCAAGCTTGGGTTGCCTCCCAAGAAGCGCTAACTTTTACGTCTTCAGCTAGACCATTCTAGCTCAAGAATCATGGAGGCCGTAACTCGGACTGTGAACCCTTTAAGATGTCAGGAAGAGCCCGATGGTAAGTTGAAAGCATGTCGCTTCGAATTAATTCAATCGACGGTTCATCCTGATTATATTCAAGTCGATTTTTCACCTTTCGAGTAAATTCATCGTTAGAGTCTGTTGTATTCAAATTCATCCGCTCATCACTCACCGTATTATTCCCCTCATTGCTATTTATTATTTTATTAGGTTCAACAGTTCTTCTAACCTCATTACCCTCAACACTTAAGTATTCATCGTCCTTTGGAGGTTGATCAGCTGCATGAAAAACATTTAATTTTAATTTAATATTCCCGAATGACACTTTCATCACCTCTGTTCTACAATTGACACGTGCGTTGGCCGTGGCTAAGAATGGACGACCAAGAATAACAGGAGTGTATTTTCTAGCATCTAGCACCGGTTCAGTGTCAAGGACCATAAAATCAACAGGATAAAAACATTGATCAACTTTAACTAAGACATCTTCGACGACTCCCCTAGGTACTTTAACAGAACGATCTGCTAATTGAATAGTAGCGGCCGTAGGTTTAAGTTCACCTAGTCCTAATTGTTTGTAGACATGATAAGGTAAGAGGTTAACACTAGCGCCTAAGTCAAGGAGAGCCCGATGAATGATAGTGTCACCTATGACACATGAAATCGTAGGCGTACCGGGATCCTTATACTTCGGAGGAGCGTGTTGGAAAATTGAACTTACTTTTTCCGTGAGGAAGACCTTTTTTGGAGTGTGACTGCGTATTTTTCGCTTTTGCGTACATAGGTCTTTTAAACATTTAGCATAAGCAGGAATTTGTTTTATAGCGTCTAGGAAAGGAATATTAATTTTAACTTGTTTAAATACCTCGAGTATATCTTCGACTTTTGACTTTTTCTTTGAAAGATGAGACGGTTCCTCAATATTAGGTGGATATGGCATTCTTGGAATATAATTTGTTGGGACCGGTTCATTTTCTTTTCTACTTTGATTCACGTCCTCACCCCTCTCTTTATTAGAGTTGATGTTCATATCTATCACATTCTCGTTCTTATTAGAGGTTTCTATCACCTCCTCTCGTGTAGTCATCCTAGTTGAGACGGCATTTACTTGTTCATTTGACCCCTTAACCTCATATTGTCCCTTAGGGTTTTGAATTGTTTGACTAGGCAACGTCCCCTCGTTTCTACGACTCATTACAGTAGCTAGTTGTCCCATTTGGGATTCAAGCTTCGCAATGGATTGTGTGTGAGAGTGCACTATTTGTGCTTGTGCCTGTACTTGTGTTTCAATTTTATTAAGGGACGCCAACACCTTTTCCTCAAAAATGTTACCCCTTGGAGGGTTCGGATTAGGAGGCGGTTGTTGGTATTGATTAGGTTGAAACTGAGATCGATATGCATTAGAAAAATTAGTCGCCTCATTAGGATTATTATTATTATTTTTCCACGAGAAGTTAGGATGGTTTCTCCATGGCGCATCCGGATTATTAGTAGTCGAATTATAATTATTTCGTGGGTATTGTTGAATAGAATTAATGTGTTGCTCCATGAATTCTGAAAATTGAGATGCAAAAGGACATGCA
This sequence comes from Hydrangea macrophylla, assembly GCA_033977485.1. Classification (NCBI taxonomy): domain Eukaryota; kingdom Viridiplantae; phylum Streptophyta; class Magnoliopsida; order Cornales; family Hydrangeaceae; genus Hydrangea; species Hydrangea macrophylla. Next base: position 15,476,541 of record CM066986.1, on the reverse strand, counting down.
AGGATAGAATGTGACGGATCAGAACATAGTTGACACACTTCATGAGCGGGTGCGGTTGTCGCTTGATTCATTGTCATAAGTCGGTCAAGTTTTTTAGATAATTCTTGAAATTCAATAGAATGACTCGACTCAAACTTCACCTCTCGTTTGGGTGGAGGAAGATATCCTTCCGAACGTACCGACACAACCTAATGCATCGAGTTCTCGCTTAAAGTTTCAAAAATTTTCCAGGCCTCGTTGGCGCTTTTGTGTAGGAAGGTTCCCGCACAAACGGCGTCGACAGTATTACGGACTGAGGGAATAAGTCCCTCGTAAAAGACTTGTACTAACTGCCACTTAGGAACCTGATGATGTGGACACGAGCGTAATAATTCTTTAAATTTTTCCCACGTGTCGTAAAGTGATTCCCCATCTTGCATCACAAAGTTTGTTATGGATTTCCTTATCTGATTCGTACGCATAATATGGAAAAACTTTTGTAAAAATGCGGTGTGTAAGGCTTCCCATGTTCTAATTGTGTTTGGCTCCAAAGATTGGAGCCAGTATTTAGCTTTATCTTTTAACGAGAATGGAAAGAGCCGCAATTTTAATTCATCATCAGTTAAGTTTTGAATTTTTAAAGTAGAGCATATATCCTGAAAATCTCCTAAGTGTTGATATGGATCTTCATTTAGACGGCCATGGAAAGAAGGAAGTAGCGAGATGGTAGACGACTTTATCTCAAAGTGAGATGCCGTCGCCTCCGGTAAATCAATACATGTTTGTGGCGTGTAAGTCGTCGGAATAAAATAATCTTTAAGCGGAGGAGGTGGCGGTATATTAAGATTATTCAAATTATTTCCGTTATTTCCGTCAGCCATTTTAATCGGTTCAATTTTAAAAGTTCGAGTTCTCCTTAACCGTTTAAGGGTACTTTGAATTTCGGCCTCAAACAACGACGACGGAATCGGAGTTGATTTGTCGTCTTACACCCCAGCTCTAGAAACTTGGGTTGTGGACTTACTAGTTCTTAAGGTACGTTCAAGTTCAAGATTGAAAGATTTTAATTCTGGTTTATTTGAACGTGTACCTAACATAAACTAAAATAAAGAAAAAGAAACAAAAAACAAAGACTGACTTAACAAAAGAAACAAATAGCAATCACACAAATAAGACGACAAGCAAGCACACAGTACTACTATGATGCATGAATATTATCTTGTAATGCAATGACCGCGTCAAGCCCAGCGCCCCAGGTTTCCTAGCTAATGCAGTGTTCACTCCACAACTAACCTAATGCAAGTAATTGCGTCTCAGCGCCCTGCCTTACAGTGATTTGATGCGAAGTTAAAGCGAGCAATTTACTTAATTTTTATTTATTTTATTTGCGTAAGCTCCTTTGATGTAATTAGCTACTTCACTCGGAGACGTTGGAATTTGATGACTCGAAAACCTATAAAATAAAAGAACAAGTTAGTAATTTAAAACAAAAACGGAAAATAAGAAGAATAAAAACTAATCTGATATTTACGAATTAACTAAACTAAGATTATAAAATTAAAGGTAGTAATGCAACCCCCGGCAACGGCGCCAAAAATTGATGTTGTCAATATCAAGATATAAAAGTATACTTTACTTTTCTAAAGATTTGCAGTGTGAAAGTAAAGGTCGAACCCACAGAGATTGAATTACTACGACTTTTAATTTTAAAACCTAAGTCTAATTAATTATGAAAACGAGATTTTGATTTTGAATTTAATTAAACTAAGAACAATAAAATAAATCTAAATTATGAAAGCGATTTAAAAGTGTTTTTCTAAATATGTAAAGGGAACCTAGGATTGCAACTCCACCACTAGCGTCATTATAAGGAATATTTATGAATTACTTTAGCCTATTAAGTTGGATGATAATGGGGAATTGTAGCTACAAGCCCAATTCCTCCGTCAAGAAAATAACTATGGTTCAAGCACCAACATAATCCATCTTCGGTTAGCACGAATTATCCCACACTAAACTAGGGTTATGGTATAATCCGTCTAATCTAGGCATGGACTATTCGGATACTTGATAGCACAATTCAATTTAAGCACCATTACATGTAAATAATCTAAACAAGCACAACAAGTATAGATCATTGAGCACTTCACAGTCAAAATAGATCTAAGACAAGAATAAACTTTGAAAGTAATGATTTAATCAATAGAAGTACGATTTATTTATAAAAAACCTCGGAATATGTAACTGTCATCCATACATAATAAAACTAAAATAAAAACATAAAATACTCCCTATTTCTCGATTAGGGCTTCATTGAAACCCTAGATCTAAGGTCTAAGCTACCATGGAAGTGGTAGATGACAAGTAGTTGATGGAGGAGGCCATGGAAATCCTTGGTCTTCTTCTTCTTCTCCTTGCTTCCCTCCCTTCAATGGCTGAAAGTGTGGTTGTATATTGTGTGTATAATATTTGGCAACCCTTTAATTGAAGTAAATTAGGGTATATATAGATTTACAACAAGTTTTTGGAAGCTTTCCTAACTCCAAACGCACTAAAACTGCTGTATTTAGCTTTCCAGACGTAATTAGGCAGTTTCGTTCGTGTAGGAATCATCAGTATATTGAAATACGCAAGTTTGATTTTTACACATGTCGCGCGAGCAGGTCGCGCGAGCACGACATTTGGCACCTCGCGCGCGCGGATCGCGCGAGCGATTTCTGGATTCTCGCGCGCGCGGCTCGTGCGCGCGAACTGGCTTTTTCAGCTTCTTTTCTTCTGCTTTTTCACCCTATTTAGCCTGATATACTTGACTTCTTCTAAAACCTGTCAAAAAAATAGAAAACAAAGTAAAAATATACAAAAACAGGATAAAAAGGTACTAACAAACGTACATTAAGGCATATAAATAGGATTTGTTCTCTCCCGATCAGTAAGTTCTCTAGTTCCCTATTGCATATCATATTGCTTGCTAATTGAATTACAAGATTTTGAATGATAGCTTATCGTTAGTATTCTTACACCTTTTTCAACATGCTTATGTAATGTATTATTTATATATATGTATTAGTTGAGGGCATGCTTAGATTAATAATTCGATTAAATGGATGTTGAGTAGAGGCCTATCATGAGATAGGATGAGAGGGGGTGTTTTAGTCTGCCGGGCTCCTTACCCTCTTATTCCATAATCTCCGGACCCAGTTTTATCTTTGGTTTCGCAAAAAGATCGGTTTGCTTTTAAAATGGTTTCTTAATTTTCTTTTTAAAAAATTAAGTGGTGACTCTTTGAATTTGAAAGAAATTATTTTAAAATTAAAAGTGGGCCCAAATGCCGGTATCCAAAATCTGACGACTCTGCTGGGGATCAAACCCAGAATCTCTGGTGTCGCAGACCAGAATTTCTGATTTTGGGTTCACTCGAGGATTAGACTTGAAAGCATTCCTTTTAATCGAATTAATTAATCTTTGTGTGCCTATTGCATTGCACTTGCATGTCTCTCCAGTCGATTGCATAGAACGATAACCTTTGGAGGCTCGGGGTAACCCGGTCTGGGACTGTGTGATCACTCTTGATCTCGTACCATGTGTTGGTATATGAAGCATCCTATCGGATGTGTGTCAAGGGTCCCTTATTTGACCAAAATCCGGCCTTTGCATGATAGCTTCCATAGAGCCTTTCAAAAAATAGGAAATCAATTTTTGATTAGGATTATGTGCTAGGAAGTATCGTGTGCCCGGAAGAGATTACTTGAGATGATGACGATACGTGCTTGATGAAAGATGTGTAACCTCTTAATCACCTTTGAGCAATTCTCTTTATGTCCACGACATTTGGGAACATGCCGAACTATGATTATAAGATTACATTTCTTATATCTTGTTAGATAAGCATCATTGACCTTGTATGTATTCGAATTCATGAAAAGTATAGTGATAATCTGATCATGTGATTTTTCTACCCAAAGAATTTTCAATACATCTTTGAAAGCAAATAGATTTTTGCCATCTTTATTCCAAAGTATTTAATCGTTTTTTTCAAAAATCTTTGGAGTTCGCTTTTTGGTTAAAATACCAAGTCAACCCTTGTTGAGGTATATTTTCAGGAAGAGCCCAAAAATCTTAGGAATTGTTTTTTTAGGAGAAATGCTCCTCAAATGAATTTCAAAGCAAAATTTTAATCCAATCATCTTTGTTGAGGAATGTTTAAACATCCTCGTTTCCAAAAGAATTCCCAAGAATTGTTTTCTTAAGATTTCATCACCCAAGAAATACTACTCAAATGAATTTCAAAACTTTTCAAAGAGTCAATCTTTGAAGGGGTAATAAGGATGACAATGAAAGGAAAAATTAGCGCACTTGACGTGGATGAGGATTTTATGTGCTTATGTGTTTTATGTGCTAGGGTTAGGATTTGCTTTTATTTTAGCATATAGAGTAGGCACAGACACACACACACATGCATTGCATCCGCATGGCATATGGCCCATCCATGAAAAATTCTTACAAAGCATTTGCAAGCAAAATGGCACAAAATTCCTTTGATTTGAAATTTAAAACAAGATAAATAAAAGAATAAAATGTGGTTGTAGGTAAAAGATAGAATCAGCTACGAGCACAGTCTGGTACAGAGATTCTACTGCAAGGTTAGTGAGAAGAGAGATGGAACAAGAAGCAAACGCAAGAGAGATAGCAGAATTGAGGGCCATAGTGGAATAGCAGGTAGGTCAGATGACAAGGATAATGACCATGATGGAAACACTAGCACGACAACCGCTAGTTGTCGATCCTCCTCCACCTGTTAGGGAGGATGATTGGTTCGATGATCCAGAAAGAGCTAAAATGTCGAGGGCAGAAAAGGAAAGGATAGAAAAAGAAAAGGATGAGAGAGAGAAACTGGAAAGGGTAGTCTTAAAGGCCCAAGGAGTAGACAATTACTTGCTGGAACTGGAAGGGTTATATGAAGGGGTTTGTGAAGTAGTACTTGCAGGATTTAAAATGTCTGTATTTGATAAATTTGATGGGACAGGAAACCCCCGTAGCCATATCAGGATGTGTATAGGGGCTTTTCATCCAAGCGGCTTGAGCACGACCATTATGGCTATTTTGTTTCAACAGACATTAATTGGAGCTGCCTTATCATGGTACCTTACATTAGAGCCTGGTAAGACCAGAATTTGGGAGGAGGTTGTCAAGTCATTCATAGCCCAATACGAGTATAATCAGGATTTGGATGATATCGTCAGAGATCTAGAGACTACCCGATAGGGGAGCAAGGAATCTTTTGCTGAATATCTGAGCCGTTGGAGAGGGAAAGCAGCTAAAATGGTACAGAGGCCGACCGAGAAAGAACAAATCTAGATGCTAATGAAAAATCTCTAGCCCGTCTACCAAGAAAGAATGAGGTTTCAATCCATTAACACCTTTGTCGAAGTATATGATGTGGGAACAAGGATCGAAGACGCGATACAAGAAGGGTTAATCAAGAAAGAGGAACAAGTAAATAGGTATAGGCGTCCGAATTATGGGACAGGAGGAGGGCATTCAGGACCTACAGACGTGAACACGTTAAGCGAACCGGAGAAGATGTTTGATACAACTAGGAGTTACCCAAAGAGGGGAGGGGATAAGCCTTTGAGAAAGTTTTCAGACTTGGGAGTGTCATTGACCACTGTTCTGGATAGACTATTAGCAAAGGGACACCTCCACCTATTGGAATCGCGGCCGAGGCCAAACCCACCACCTCCAAATTTCAAAGCTGATCATACTGCAAATTCCATCAAGAGTAGGGAGACTCAACTGATCGGTGCTTAAGGTTGAGACATGAAATCCAAGATCTGATAGATAAGAAGGTAATATCCGAACCGCCCGCCAATCCGTCGAATGTCACCAAGAATCCACTACCAAATCATCATGTGGTGCCGCCACTCAGAATTTACTATTTGAAAAGTAAAGGAAGCTCTTTTGATCCATCAACATTGATCACTAAGTTGGGGTGCCAGAGAAAGTTTTATCAGATGCCAGGGGATTTGGAAGTCTGCACTTTGGATAAGTTGGCAGATGGAAACAAGGGAAAAGTAATAGAAAAGGCTGCTACCGAGGATTGGTTGCCACATGAAGCCTATAGCTCTATTTGGTACAAAAAGGGACGACAACCAGAGTGTCAATAAAGTTAAGAAAGATCTTTGGTATCAAAGTGAAAAAGAAGAAGAAAATCCAGAAGTCACTAAAGCACAGAATGATCTTTGGATTAAAGAAGAGGTTAGTCATTTAACACGGTCAGTAAGGCATTTCAAATCGCACGAACTTGAGGAGATCACCCGGGCCAGGAACTGGATAAGGAAAAAGGGAAAATGAATGAGGAAGAGGAACAAGATAGGGTCTTGAGACAGATGAAGAAGACACAGGCGAATATCACTATTTGGGGGTTATTAATTGCCTCCAAGCATCATACGCAAGTAGTCCTTGATGCTCTCAATCAGTCGGATGTCTTCATCGACATCACCCCAGAGAACCTTGTCGGTATGATCAACAAAAGCTCAACTCTCGCTATCTCGTTTACCGAAGCTGACTTACCTCCTGGGGGACCCACTCATAATAAGTCATTGCACATTACCGTTGAATGCCTAGGAATTTTTTTGCCCACTTGTATCATTGACAACAGGTCTGCATTGAATGTATGCCCATTTCGAATTGCTAAAAAGATGGGGCTTGATGAATCCACATTTATACCATCAGAGCAAACGGTAAGGGCCTATGACAATACTCAGCGAGCGATTATGGAGATCATTTTTCTGAATCTCTCTATTGGAACGGGGGAAAAGGAGGCAGAATTTCAAATCATCGACATTCCTGCGTTGTTCAATCTGCTTCTGGGAAGGCCATGGCTGGACAGTTTGGGTGCCATCCCGTCAACCATCCATCAGAAAGTCAAGTACATTTTGAAGAACAAGGTTTGCGATATTCTGGGGGATAGTTGGATGCATGTGTCAGAGGCTTCATCTAGTGCCCCGATTTTGGAAGTACAAATGAAAGAGGAAGAGACAACCTTGGGCGGATTCGAGTTCATCAATGTGATAGAAGATAACAAGCCAAAAGTGTTCTTGCCACTTTAATTTGACTAATATGTAAGTCCATTGGTGGCTGGAATTATGAGAAAGATGGGATTCTTCCCGGGGATGGGTTTGGGTAAGAAGCATCAAGGATTGCCAAAATTTTCGAAAATTATCTCACAAACTCATACTCGCGGAATAGGATATCAACCAACGAAGGAAGAATTAAGGAAAAAGAAGAAAGTTGCCGATGTGCCAATAGAACCTTACTTGAAGACTCTTAATAGATACTTTGTCAAGGAAGGGGAGGATTTTCCATTTTGCGGTTTCCCAGAGCCGTGGTTGGATAATATGGAAAAATGTATGAAGCCGGGATTTGAGATTTTCTTTGCACATAACTTTTCTGAATATGAGGACCCTTACCTTCAAATCCTGTGAAGTTCACCACCGTTCAGGATTAGATGTGTACTCTGGATGGCTTGGCAATAAAAGACCTGCTAGAAGAGGAACACAGAGGGACTGGAAAGGGTAGTATTGGGGAAAGTGTGAATGAAGATGAGAAAAGCAGAGATGAAGAAGAAAGCAAGGAAAAAGCAGAAGGGGAGAAGTCAGAACATGAACATATCAAAGAAGAACCAGAGGAAGAAGAAATGAGAGAAATTACTCGGGCAGAGGATCGGGAAGATCATTTCATCATTGATTTAGGAGGAGAAAGCAAGAAGGAATGGGTCTTTGAGTCTAGTGATAGGTATCCCCCTCACCCAGAGTCTGTATTGGCCCAAATGAGGCATCTTTCAATTTCTATGTCTGTTGTAATCGCTCCCAAGGAAGTTAATGAGAATATGACTAGTTCTGCTTACTCGACTGCACATAATAATTGTGATGCATGTGATGAATATAGTGAAATACCCGATGAATTGCAAAAATTAATTGAAAAAGAAAATGAATCTGCATGTAAAATCATCGAAGGCACTTTAACGATCAATTTGGGAAAAGAAAATAATCCACAAAATATTTCTATTGGCTCCACACTTAGTAATGAGGAAAGTAAAGAGTTAATCAATTTATTAAATGAATTCAAAGATGTCTTTGCATGGTCCTATGATGATATGCCAGGAATTGATCCCGAAATAGTCCAACATCATATCCCCCTCTTCCCAAATTCAAAACCTGTAAAACAAAAATTGAGGCGAATGAGGCCTGAATGGGCGCTAACAGTGAAGGAGGAAGTTGAAAAGCAGTTAGGAGCTGGATTCTTGATTGTCATCGAGTATCTAGAGTGGGTCGCTAACATTGTACCAGTCCCAAAAAAAGATGGTCGCGTTAGGGTTTGTGTTAATTTCCGGGATTTGAACAAAGCCATCCCTAAGGACGATTTTCCTTTACCCCACATTGATGTGTTAGCAGACAATACGGCGGACATGAACTCATATCTTTCATGGATGGGTTCTCAGGGTATAATAAAATATTAATGGCACCTGAGGATAGAGAGAAAACTACTTTTATCACACCTTGGGGGATTTATTGCTATAGGGTTATGCCATTTGGACTTAAAAACGCGGGGGCGACTTATCAAAGAGCCGCCACCACCCTACTACATGACATAATCCATAAAGAAGTGGAGGTGTATGTGGATGACATGATAGTAAAATCCGAAGAGAGGAAAGGGCACTTAAAGGCTTTAAAGAAATTCTTTGAGAGGCTAAGAAAATTTAGAAGGAGATTAAACACGCAGAAATGTACTTTTGGGGTCACCACATGGAAATTGTTGGGATTTTTGATTACGCAGAGAGGGATTGAGGTAGATCTGACCAAAATTCGAGCCATAACTGAAATGCCGTCACCCAAAAATGAGAAGGAATTGAGGGGATTCTTAGGAAGAATACAGTTCGTCAGCCGTTTTATATCCAAACTCTCCATGACCTGTGACCCACTGTTCAAGTTGTTGAGGAAAGGAGAGAAGTTTGAATGGGATAGCCAATACCAAAAAGCCTTCGAAAAGATCAAAACCTACCTCCAAAACTGTAATACCCGTAAAACTTTCGTTAATAAAATCTGGTCCCCGTATTTTGGTTTATAATTATTCCAGTATTTTAAGTCTTAATCCGGGAGACTCGAACTTATACGTACGCGTATCTATTAATTTCGTGGACTGTAAGTCTCAACCTCGGGCTGACATTGCACGCAAATCCGTAGAATCTGTGTCAATATTGTACTGCATTGCACGTATTTCCTAGCGACGGCAACTCACACATAAAAGGAAAGTTGGAATCTTGCCTTAAATGGCAATGTACTTGCCTAACTTACCCTAAACCCTTGGGTAATCCCATTACCCAAATTAACCCCTATGACCCGCCGGACTAAACCCCTCCACCACCCAAACCGTCGGTTTCCCTCCCACTTCCCCAAGATGCCACTCCAATCAGTCCTATCCCTATCTTCTCAATCTGTTCAAACAGATATAGATCCCCTGTGCATATCTGTGTATATGGGTATGTGTATACACGTTCCTTGTGTATATAGAGAGCACCGAGAGTTGAGAGATATACTACACACTCATTTCTCCCTTTCCTGTTCCTCCCACTCACTCTGCCTCACCCTCTCACACACACACACAGAAGAAGGAGAAGACTGAAGAAGAAGAGAGCTAGAGAGAGAGAAGAACCTCGCCGGAGACGAAAGAGAAGAAGGAAGAGGACCCGAGGCTTGGTATACACCCCTACACCCCCTCTGTATGATTCTTTATATCTTAAACATCACACACACACTCCCCGGACCCTCTCGCACAAGCCTAACAGAGCTTCGAGCTCTGAAAATGGCAAAATGGCCATTAAAGCCCCTTACCGGAGCTTAAAATGTCAAACATCACTAGGGTCCCTAAAAACCATACCAAACAGACCCTTGTGGTCCCAGTTAGGCCCCATAAGAGCAGTTTTTGGTTTGAGACCCATTTGACCGGCCATGCATACGATTATCTTCTTAAAACCGAAAAAGAATAATCACTTAGTGGGACGTTAAAACGAATAAACCAGAGAACAAGCTCCTAGTATGTAATAGAGGGCCCCAAACCGGTCATTTTCCCGTTGGTTTCATCCATTTACATGAAGAAATGAAGGAGATATGAGATTTCAAAGTTTTCCGGCGACTTTCCGGCGACCAAGTCTCACCGGAGAAGACACGACCCGTTTGGGTCTCGGGTTATATCGTTTACCCAATGGGTCGGGGTATGGGTCGTGGATATGGGTTAGGTTGTTAGTATAATTGGTAAGTGGGTTCGGGTTATAATTATAACGTGGGTAGCGGGTCGGATCTTTTAAGTTGGATCGCGCCTAGAGTGTTAATGGGTGACCCGTGGATTTGGATTCGGATCTGAGTTTGGCCCGCGGGTTTCTGTTAATCATAATTAACTGTTTTTATAATCTTAATTATTCTGCTAATCAAGCTTAGCACATTACTAATCCGAGATTAGCAATCAATTATATTTCATTAATTAGTTAATCCAGATTAGTAGAATTATAATCTGTTTTAGATTTATTAATATCTTAATTATTCTGTTGACCTTAATTAAGGTTTTATTAAACTGTTAATTATTCTGTTAATTATAATTAGTATGTTAATAGTCTGTTTTAATAAGGATTAGTATTTATTAATCCAGATTAGTATATATATATTATTTATAATATATTTGGTATTAATAAATATATGTAAATAATTATAAATGATTTTAAATTGTTTTAAATATCAGAAATAATTCCAATAATGTTTTAAAGTATATTTTAATAAATTGTAACATTATTTTTGATAATATTCTTATATTATGAAATTATAAATTAGTATTATATGCTATACTTATTATTTATTGATTTAAATAAATAATAAGTAAATACTTTAAATAAAAGTAATTAGGTAATAAATACCTAATGACCATTTTCAAGCATAGGAAAATTATATTAAATTTTCCTAAGGTCTAGTACCTCTATGTTATAAATTAATATTTACAAAACCCTAGCTTTAATATTTTAATAATTATTAACTACTTATAAAATATCCGTTTGGTTATATTTAATTTCTTTAAATACCAAACGAGTCCCGATAATTATGGGAAAAATACCCCTAGCCTAATTTAAGGCCTAGTATTTAATAATAATATTTATAAGAGTCATATGCCTCTCTAAACTATATTTTATAATAATGGGATCCCGCAGTCTATTATTAGACGATTTAAACTTCAGAAATTCATAATAAATAAACCGTAGCCCAGAAAAATACGCGGTCAGTTCCCAGAGTCTTAGAATAATGTCTAGAATATTTCCTTAAAGTTTGGTGACCTTTTGACACGGTCAAAAATACAGCTTATCTTTAGGGCCCAAACTGGTATAGAAAACCCAGCCTTTTATGCGACGGACTCCGATTTGAGTCTAGTCAATGACGTTGGACTCAGAATGATGTCCAGATCATCATGTTGAGGTTTAGGGACCCTCCCGGCACAATTACCATTATGCCCCTGATTTTAGTAGACTTATTAATCTATGTTCTATATAATCTTAATGCTTTGTAGGAACCGCTACACTTGCTTTTACGCAACCGCTTCGAGGTGAGTCGTCCTAACTCACTTGGTATATTATAGAATTATTACTTGATCATATATGTATGCTCAGAACGTTCTGTGTGAACGATACTGATATGTATTAGTTATGTAAACCTGATAGTGATGCTTATATAATGAATGCATGTTAGTTAACTATACTCCATGCTTAGTTAACATCCGCTATTATTCTTGTTATCATGATTTCTGTTTCTATAAGCCGCATGAACATTCGTATGTACATAGTCGAGTCTTAATGTCAATGTTGACATCTGCATGGTTAGTCACGGAGACTAACTCAGTCATACCAATTTATACATTGTGTGGACCGTGGTGGTCCGAGTGGTACAGTCAAGTAAATGGGAACAACGATGAAACTGCTATAGGGCCCTGCTAGGCGACGATAGCCAGAGTTTCCATTGAAATCATTGAAGTTATGCATGAATTGATGATTGATACGCTATAGGGCCCTGTTAGGCGACGATAGCAATGTATCCATCAGAATACAATAGTTACCTTACAAATGCTATAGGGCCCTGCTAGGCGACGATAGCGCTGTAACTATTCTATTCTCCCGGCAAGGTCACGAGGACCTAAGAGTCCAATGATTACTCTTTTTAAAACCAAAACTGCTATAGGGCCCTGCTAGGCGACGATAGCAACGTAATCATTCTACTCTGAGCTAACGGCGTTACACTGGTAATGTAACAAGTCACATGAGTCGGTTGTGGTGTTCATAGTCGAGTTAAAGTCGAATATATCGATAATGCATTCTGTCGTCATTTCACATGTCATATGCTCATTAATATAGGTTTTCAAGATATGTTGTACTTGTATATCCTTATTTGTATTAGGAGTGATCGGTTAAGACGTTCTCACTTAGCTTCAAAAGCTAACGGCTCCTTCCCTGCCCTGGACTTCTTACGTCTAGGTTATGATGAGGAGAACTATCAAGGTAACGATGAAGACGAATATCACTATCCTCAGAATGGGAATTATCAGGAAGGTGATCCTGAGACAGACTATCAGGAAGAGCCTGATAACGAAGGTTATGGGTTTGCCAGTTAGAAAGGAGACCCTGGCTTATTTCCGCATTAAGACTTCTCTTATGTTTTAATTATCTTTTGTTCGATGTAATATTTAAGTGGCGTAGATCGCCCAGACTTATCTTTTGTGGTTTTCATTTGGAACTGCTGTAATAGCTTAAGTAGCAAACACTCTAAGTTCCCCCATGAATACCATTAGACGCTTTTGCAAATTTCTTACTCTGATCTATATATTTTGTTAGTATGTGGTATGGACAGGTCAGTTTTATGTAACTCGTCATTCCCTACGGGTCCAGAAAGGAAATTTTAAATTTTCCCTATTTTTGGCTACTCCGGGGCGTGACAGGATTTTTGGTATCAGAGCACTAGGTTTAGTTGTGCTCGCTGACTGTCCGACACCCTTAAGTTAAGAACCTTAAGGTACTTTAGAAACAACAACCAATACTAAAATAGTCTTTTTGTCCAACAGGTAGTATGGAAAATTTCCAAGGAGCTTTTCCCCAAGGTTTAGTTTGCTTTGGTGCTGCGTTCCGCCACCAGACTTGCAAGAGAATAGGAAAATTGATGAGATGTCTATTCCTTATGAAGAAGGTTCCCCAAACCATGCGTCATATTGTTGTAGCACCCCGCTTGGTGCCAATAGAGGTGGATGGAACCTCTGATATTTCTAACGACCCTGTGACCATCAGCTTAGAGGAGACACAGGCAGAAATCACTTCCTTAGAGACTCCTGTTAGTCCAATAAGCAGTTCTGAAGACGGAGAAATAGAGATTTACCTAGCCGATGAGGACCTCATTGAGAAGGGGACGTTGTACACGTATGACCCTGACTGGCCGAGAGGATGGGATAATGAGAGATGGATGTCATTTACCCCGCCCGAAGAGATGGACATCTCGGAGGAACTCACCCGACTAGAAGATTAGCACACCTTAGTCAGCTTATTTTGTATTAGTGTTGTATTGGGATTATAATCCCACATTTTGACGGATATATATGTAAAAGTTGTATTTCAAAATTTCCTCCTATGTAAACATTTTCTATTAATGAGAAATCTACTTATTAGTTTCAAATTTCTCGTGTGACATTATTCTCTGTTATGTTTTAGTAAGTGATAAACCTTAAGGCAATTTGCACCAGTACCCTAAATAGATAGTCCTTCTGATGAAACAGGTAACATGGATCCCCACTACATTTCAGACCCTTTTGGAGGACGACTAATTTTCCCCGACCGTGTAGTGCCAGCAAACCCGGACATATACCATCGCCAAATTCAGGAACTGGCTAGAGATGGAGGAAAAAGGAATTTATGGGTGGAAATGAATAAGAGTAATGTGTATAACTACGATACCCTGCGCCTAGAATCAATTTATGAAGCCGAAATCGTCCAGAAGGTTCAGGACGAAATGGTTGCACTACTTAAGAACCCTGAGGACTACGAGAGGATGCACGATAGTGCTTACCAAATGCCACCACCGCCTTCTGCACTCCTCCAACAACCCCCACCATTCCAAGGAGTGCCTATGCACAAAACACAATCCCGAGAACCCGATCAGTATGTCAATGACGACTTTGGAGGACATATGATCTACCCGGATGGTATCGAACCAGCTGATCCAGAAGGATTCTTGGAAAATGTGCAACTGAGAGCCCATCAACGACTCCGAGGAGGACTTAGAGTCCAACGACATGTGTATAATATCTCTGACCCCCATCGACTTCAGGCTGAGACCATCCATACTGCATATACTCAAGAATTGATGCATGGAGAGATTAGGAGACTAGCAATGAAGGACTCAGTTATCCAGCCCCTAATAAACCTGATACTACAGGAGCCCTCCATTCACCCAGAAGACCGCCTGGTCGAGCCTCCTAATGAGAATGCCCCTGTAGGTATGGCACCCCCAATGGAAGCACCTGCTGACGAACCTACTAATGCAGAGATGTCTGACGATGAACCAGATGCATATCTAGAAGTAGATGATGAGGAAGAGGATGACGAGGAAGATAATCCCGAAGAAGAGGACCCCGAAGAAGAACCTGAACAGGAAGCACCACACCAACCTATGGAGGTTCATCCTATAATAGAAGAGCCTATGGATAATGAGGATAATGAAGAGGATGAAGTCGATATTGAAATCGAAGATTGGGATTTGGGTGAACCCATTATGGACGAAGATGGGCCTAACAACTCTGACATGGGAGAGATCACATCCGAGTCAGATATGGATGATTAGATCAGGATAATCTGTTGTTATATGCTAGTAGTTTAATTGTACCTAAGTTATCTTGGGCTAGTGACCCATCTTGTTGTATGAATACATGCGATAGGGTAATACCCCATTTTGTAACCATGTATTCTCGGCTAGTTTAATCTTGTAATCCTCATTTCTGTTATTAAATAAAATAGACGTTTTAGCAATATACTTGTCTCTATGATTGTTTGGTTTATTTGATTTATTTATATATGTGTTAGTAGATATCTATCTAGATGTATCCTGCATTCGAACCCTGAGTAGAATACTTCTGTAGGTAATCGGATACGCAATGGCAGGACGACCAAGGAGAAATCGACACTTAGAACTTCCAAACCCAGCCGAAGGAGCACCGGAACCCATTCCTGCTGGAATGGATCCCACTGGAATCTTTGGAGCATTCTTGCAACGGTTGGAGCACATCGGAAATAATCACGGTCCAACCAACAATGTTAACGTCAATCCCATAGTTCCACCCAGACCACAAGAGGATCGTACGGTGGAACGATTCCGGGCGATGCGGCCAGACAAGTTTAATGGGATGACTGAGCCATGGGAAGCAGAACAATGGCTTCGTGGATTGGATATCATTTTCGACACACTAGGATGTTCTGAAATCGAGAAACGCCGACTGGCTACATATCAACTGACGTATGCTGCAGCAGACTGGTGGGAATCTGAGAAAGCAACACTGGGGGGAGCTGCACAGAGGATGTCGTGGACAACATTCAAAGAACTGTTCCTAGAGAACTACTTCCCCCAGACAGAAAGGAATAAGAAAGAAAAGGAATTCATTGACTTGGTACAAGGAAACCACACTGTACGGGAATACACAGTGCAATTCGAACGTCTCTCTCGATTTGCACACCACATGATCGATACCCCGGAGAAGAAAAACCGGAAGTATCACCTGGGACTTTCCCTGCCTCTACAGAAACTGACCTATGGCCACCTAAATCAGACTTTCAAAGCTTTAGTAGGAATGGCTCATGGCTTCTAGGAGATCACCGGTCGTGAACAAAGGCGATTCGTAACTCGACCACCCCCTCCGAGATTTAATCAGGGACCAAGGCAAGCCCCAGCTCGTAATC
Source organism: Hydrangea macrophylla (assembly GCA_033977485.1). Classification (NCBI taxonomy): domain Eukaryota; kingdom Viridiplantae; phylum Streptophyta; class Magnoliopsida; order Cornales; family Hydrangeaceae; genus Hydrangea; species Hydrangea macrophylla. The sequence goes on along the minus strand of CM066986.1, from coordinate 15,460,541 downwards.
AAGGATTCAAGAGGAGCTGGAATGGTGAAAAGAGGCCGCAGACAGCCCCGTTCCGTAACAAACCGACTGTGCCATTTAAGCCGACTCCGCCCCAAGGACAATCAGGATCCACCAGTAATAACCCTGGAGTCTGTTTCAACTGTGGATTTCCCGGACACCTGTCCAAGGATTGTCGTGCCCCGAGAAAGAACAGTCGCACTGACGTAGTCTGCTTCAACTGCAACAAGAAGGGACATCTATCCAAGGACTGCAAAGCACCTCGAGGTGGTTACTATGGAGCGGCAACTCAAGGACAGACGCGTCTCAATGCTATTATCCCAGAGGAAGCAGGATTTGAAGAGGAAGAGCAGGAGAATCTGGAAGGTACTCTAACCCTCTTTAACAGTCAAGTGAAAGCTTTGTTCGATACTGGTGCATCAAATTCTTTTATTGCAATAAGAATCGTGCAACGCTTAGGCTTAGTACCCCAAACGATGGATATGGCTTTGAACGCTACTTCACCTCTAGGAAAGAGCGTTAAGTTGGACAAAGTATGCAAGTACTGCCCTCTAAACTTGAAAGATCAGAATCTCCCCGCTGATTTGATAGTTTTGTCAATGAAGGAATTCGACGTGATCCTAGGAATCGATTGGCTTGCGAAGTACCATGCCAAGTTAGATTGTGCTAACAAATCTATACTCTTTTCAGTACCTGATGGTGAACCATTTGATTTCAAGTGCAATCCCTTGTATGACGTTTTCCTCACCAACTGCCTAGCTACACTCGGAACCACAAGTGATGAGATTCCTATTAACCAAATTCCAGTAGTACGGGATTTTGAAGATGTCTTTCAAGAAGTTAAAGGACTACCACCCAAGAGAGATATCGATTTCTGCATCGAGTTAATGCCTGGGACCTCCCCGATATCGAAGACACCTTACCGAATGGCCCCAATGGAGATGCAAGAACTAAAGACGCAAGTGCAAGAACTCCAGGACCTCGGATTTGTTCGTCCAAGCACTTCACCGTGGGGAGCGCCGGTGCTGTTTGTCAAGAAGAAGGATGGAACACTTCGACTCTGTATCGACTACAGAGAGTTGAACAAGGTCACAATCAAGAATCGGTACCCGCTACCGAGGATTGACGATCTATTCGATCAGCTACAAGGAGCTACCACATTCTCGAAGATAGATCTACGATCTGGATACCACCAATTGCTCGTTCGACCTGAGGATGTACCCAAGACGGCTTTCAGGACCAGGTATGGGCATTATGAATTCCTGGTTATGCCGTTCGGATTAACCAATGCCCCAGCCGTATTCATGGATTTAATGAATCGAGTTTTCAGACCTTACCTGGATCAGTTCATCATTGTATTCATAGATGATATCCTCATTTACTCTAAGACAGAAGCGGAACACGAAGGACATGTGAAGATAGCACTTCAGACTCTCCGAGACAACCACTTGTATGCGAAGTACAGCAAGTGCGAGTTCTGGCTAAAGGAAGTCAAATTTCTAGGACATGTTGTCTCAAAAGAAGGAATAGCAGTGGATTCATCGAAGATTGAAGCTGTCTTAGATTGGAATCGACCGACCACAGCAACAGAAGTCAGAAGTTTTCTCGGTTTAGCTGGATATTACCGGAGATTTGTGGAAGGATTCTCCAAAATCGCAGCCCCTCTTACTGGATTAACAAGAAAGGACTTGAAGTACGAATGGAGCGACAAGCATGAATGCGCATTCGAAGAATTGAAGAAAAGACTAACCATGGCACCAGTGCTTGCAATACCAAAGAGCGGTGAACAGTTCACCATTTACAGCGATGCATCACATCAAGGACTTGGATGTGTGCTTATGCAGGATAGAAGAGTGATAGCGTATGGATCACGACAATTGAAACCTCATGAGCTTAACTATCCTACGCACGATCTGGAACTAGCCGCAATCGTCTTTGCTCTCAAGATATGGAGACACTACCTCTACGGAGAGAAATTCGATCTATTTTCAGATCACAAGAGCCTGAGGTACCTGTTCTCTCAAAAGGAGTTGAACATGAGACAGCGACGTTGGATGGAATTGTTAAAGGATTACGATTTCACGCTGCAGTACCACCCTGGCAAAGCAAATGTTGTTGCTGACGCATTGAGTCGGAAACCCCGAAAACTCATCGTATCTTCTCTTATGGTCAGAGAATGGAAAGTGTTAGAGACACTAACGGGGTTTGATTTTCAGACTTCCGAGTCAAGTGAAGGACGACTCTTTGGATGTCTTGTAGTACAACCAACACTCATAAGCCGTATTCTTGAAGCACAAGGAAAGGACGAAGGACTTCGTCAATGGTTTGAAAAAGCATCGGCAAAGGACCCCGCCGAGTGGAACATAGGAGCAGATGGAGGATTCAGGTGTCGCAATCGACTCTGTGTGCCCAATGAGGACAACTTAAGGAAAGATATATTGGAGGAGGCACACAAATCAAGAATGACTGTTCATCCCGGAGGAACAAAAATGTACAAGGACCTAAAAAGGAACTTCTGGTGGGACGGAATGAAGAGAGAAGTAGCAGATTATGTATCCAAATGCATGACATGCAAGCAAGTCAAAGCAGAACATCAAAAACCAGGAGGATTGTTACAACCACTACCAGTTCCCGGATGGAAGTGGGAGCACATAACGATGGATTTCGTTGTCGGAATGCCAAGGTCACGGCAGAATCATGACGCCATTTGGGTGATTGTGGATCGACTCACCAAATCGGCTCACTTTATCGCTTATAGTATGACTTACCCGGTTGAGAAATTGAGCAGAATGTATATACAACAAGTTGTTCGACTACATGGAGTACCCGTGTCAATTGTGTCAGATCGTGATTCACGTTTTACGTCTGGATTTTGGGAAAGCCTACAGACAGCACTGGGAACTTCATTGAAGCGAAGTTCAGCATTTCACCCCCAAACTGATGGACAGACTGAGAGAGTCAATCAAGTCATGGAAGACATGCTTCGAGCTTGTGCAATAGATTTTGAAAGTTCATGGGAAGAAAACCTACCGTTGATAGAGTTTGCTTATAACAACAGCTACCATACGAGTATAGAAATGGCACCATTTGAAGCTTTATACGGAAGACCGTGCCGATCACCCTTATGTTGGGCCGAAGTTGGAGATGACAAGCTGCTAGGACCAGAAATGATTCGAGAGACGAACGAAAAGATCAATGTCGTCAAAGAGAAGATGAAAGCAGCTCAGAGCCGACAGAAAAGTTATGCGGATAAACATCGTAAGGACTTGGAATTCAATGTTGGAGATCACGTATTCCTAAAGGTGTCACCCGTGCGAGGAGTTGTCAGATTTGGACAGAAGAGAGGAAAACTTTCGCCACGTTACATTGGACCGTTCGAAATTTTGGAACGCGTGGGAAAAGTTGCGTACAGACTTGCACTGCCGCCCAAGATGTCAGGAGTGCATAATGTGTTTCACATTAGTATGCTGAGGAAAGTCGTACATGATCCGTCTCATGAGATCAACTTCACGGATATCGAGGTAAACGACAATGTGACTTTCAATGAAGGACCAGTGAAGATTATGGAACGAGGAACTAAGAAGCTGAGGACTAAAGAGATTCCACTAGTGAAAGTTCAGTGGAAACATCATGATGAGCGTGAAGCTTCGTGGGAGCTAGAATCAGAGATGCGTGAGAAGTTCCCTTACCTTTTCGATGTATAGCTAGCTCTGATTCCGGGGACGGAATCTTTAATAGCAGGTGGATGATGTAATACCCGTAAAACTTTCGTTAATAAAATCTGGTCCCCGTATTTTGGTTTATAATTATTCCAGTATTTTAAGTCTTAATCCGGGAGACTCGAACTTATACGTACGCGTATCTATTAATTTCGTGGACTGTAAGTCTCAACCTCGGGCTGACATTGCACGCAAATCCGTAGAATCTGTGTCAATATTGTACTGCATTGCACGTATTTCCTAGCGACGGCAACTCACACATAAAAGGAAAGTTGGAATCTTGCCTTAAATGGCAATGTACTTGCCTAACTTACCCTAAACCCTTGGGTAATCCCATTACCCAAATTAACCCCTATGACCCGCCGGACTAAACCCCTCCACCACCCAAACCGTCGGTTTCCCTCCCACTTCCCCAAGATGCCACTCCAATCAGTCCTATCCCTATCTTCTCAATCTGTTCAAACAGATATAGATCCCCTGTGCATATCTGTGTATATGGGTATGTGTATACACGTTCCTTGTGTATATAGAGAGCACCGAGAGTTGAGAGATATACTACACACTCATTTCTCCCTTTCCTGTTCCTCCCACTCACTCTGCCTCACCCTCACACACACACACACAGAAGAAGGAGAAGACTGAAGAAGAAGAGAGCTAGAGAGAGAGAAGAATCTCGCCGGAGACGAAAGAGAAGAAGGAAGAGGACCCGAGGCTTGGTATACACCCCTACACCCCCTCTGTATGATTCTTTATATCTTAAACATCACACACACACTCCCCGGACCCTCTCGCACAAGCCTAACAGAGCTTCGAGCTCTGAAAATGGCAAAATGGCCATTAAAGCCCCTTACCGGAGCTTAAAATGTCAAACATCACTAGGGTCCCTAAAAACCATACCAAACAGACCCTTGTGGTCCCAGTTAGGCCCCATAAGAGCAGTTTTTGGTTTGAGACCCATTTGACCGGCCATGCATACGATTATCTTCTTAAAACCGAAAAAGAATAATCACTTAGTGGGACGTTAAAACGAATAAACCAGAGAACAAGCTCCTAGTATGTAATAGAGGGCCCCAAACCGGTCATTTTCCCGTTGGTTTCATCCATTTACATGAAGAAATGAAGGAGATATGAGATTTCAAAGTTTTCCGGCGAAGCCCCGATTTTCCGGCGACTTTCCGGCGACCAAGTCTCACCGGAGAAGACACGACCCGTTTGGGTCTCGGGTTATATCGTTTACCCAATGGGTCGGGGTATGGGTCGTGGATATGGGTTAGGTTGTTAGTATAATTGGTAAGTGGGTTCGGGTTATAATTATAACGTGGGTAGCGGGTCGGATCTTTTAAGTTGGATCGCGCCTAGAGTGTTAATGGGCGACCCGTGGATTTGGATTCGGATCTGAGTTTGGCCCGCGGGTTTCTGTTAATCATAATTAACTGTTTTTATAATCTTAATTATTCTGCTAATCAAGCTTAGCACATTACTAATCCGAGATTAGCAATCAATTATATTTCATTAATTAGTTAATCCAGATTAGTAGAATTATAATCTGTTTTAGATTTATTAATATCTTAATTATTCTGTTGACCTTAATTAAGGTTTTATTAAACTGTTAATTATTCTGTTAATTATAATTAGTATGTTAATAGTCTGTTTTAATAAGGATTAGTATTTATTAATCCAGATTAGTATATATATATTATTTATAATATATTTGGTATTAATAAATATATGTAAATAATTATAAATGATTTTAAATTGTTTTAAATATCAGAAATAATTCCAATAATGTTTTAAAGTATATTTTAATAAATTGTAACATTATTTTTGATAATATTCTTATATTATGAAATTATAAATTAGTATTATATGCTATACTTATTATTTATTGATTTAAATAAATAATAAGTAAATACTTTAAATAAAAGTAATTAGGTAATAAATACCTAATGACCATTTTCAAGCATAGGAAAATTATATTAAATTTTCCTAAGGTCTAGTACCTCTATGTTATAAATTAATATTTACAAAACCCTAGCTTTAATATTTTAATAATTATTAACTACTTATAAAATATCCGTTTGGTTATATTTAATTTCTTTAAATACCAAACGAGTCCCGATAATTATGGGAAAAATACCCCTAGCCTAATTTAAGGCCTAGTATTTAATAATAATATTTATAAGAGTCATATGCCTCTCTAAACTATATTTTATAATAATGGGATCCCGCAGTCTATTATTAGACGATTTAAACTTCAGAAATTCATAATAAATAAACCGTAGCCCAGAAAAATACGCGGTCAGTTCCCAGAGTCTTAGAATAATGTCTAGAATATTCCCTTAAAGTTTGGTGACCTTTTGACACGGTCAAAAATACAGCTTATCTTTAGGGCCCAAACTGGTATAGAAAACCCAGCCTTTTATGCGACGGACTCCGATTTGAGTCTAGTCAATGACATTGGACTCAGAATGATGTCCAGATCATCATGTTGAGGTTTAGGGACCCTCCTGGCACAATTACCATTATGCCCCTGATTTTAGTAGACTTATTAATCTATGTTCTATATAATCTTAATGCTTTGTAGGAACCGCTACGCTTGCTTTTACGCAACCGCTTCGAGGTGAGTCGTCCTAACTCACTTGGTATATTATAGAATTATTACTTGATCATATATGTATGCTCAGAACGTTCTGTGTGAACGATACTGATATGTATTAGTTATGTAAACCTGATAGTGATGCTTATATAATGAATGCATGTTAGTTAACTATACTCCATGCTTAGTTAACATCCGCTATTATTCTTGTTATCATGATTTCTGTTTCTATAAGCCGCATGAACATTCGTATGTACATAGTCGAGTCTTAATGTCAATGTTGACATCTGCATGGTTAGTCACGGAGACTAACTCAGTCATACCAATTTATACATTGTGTGGACCGTGGTGGTCCGAGTGGTACAGTCAAGTAAATGGGAACAACGATGAAACTGCTATAGGGCCCTGCTAGGCGACGATAGCCAGAGTTTCCATTGAAATCATTGAAGTTATGCATGAATTGATGATTGATACGCTATAGGGCCCTGTTAGGCGACGATAGCAATGTATCCATCAGAATACAATAGTTACCTTACAAATGCTATAGGGCCCTGCTAGGCGACGATAGCGCTGTAACTATTCTATTCTCCCGGCAAGGTCACGAGGACCTAAGAGTCCAATGATTACTCTTTTTAAAACCAAAACTGCTATAGGGCCCTGCTAGGCGACGATAGCAACGTAATCATTCTACTCTGAGCTAACGGCGTTACACTGGTAATGTAACAAGTCACATGAGTCGGTTGTGGTGTTCATAGTCGAGTTAAAGTCGAATATATCGATAATGCATTCTGTCGTCATTTCACATGTCATATGCTCATTAATATAGGTTTTCAAGATATGTTGTACTTGTATATCCTTATTTGTATTAGGAGTGATCGGTTAAGACGTTCTCACTTAGCTTCAAAAGCTAACGGCTCCTTCCCTGCCCTGGACTTCTTACGTCTAGGTTATGATGAGGAGAACTATCAAGGTAACGATGAAGACGAATATCACTATCCTCAGAATGGGAATTATCAGGAAGGTGATCCTGAGACAGACTATCAGGAAGAGCCTGATAACGAAGGTTATGGGTTTGCCAGTTAGAAAGGAGACCCTGGCTTATTTCCGCATTAAGACTTCTCTTATGTTTTAATTATCTTTTGTTCGATGTAATATTTAAGTGGCGTAGATCGCCCAGACTTATCTTTTGTGGTTTTCATTTGGAACTGCTGTAATAGCTTAAGTAGCAAACACTCTAAGTTCCCCCATGAATACCATTAGACGCTTTTGCAAATTTCTTACTCTGATCTATATATTTTGTTAGTATGTGGTATGGACAGGTCAGTTTTATGTAACTCGTCATTCCCTACGGGTCCAGAAAGGAAATTTTAAATTTTCCCTATTTTTGGCTACTCCGGGGCATGACAAAAACCCTCATGTCCTATCACCTCCTAAACTCGAAAAGCCTTTATTGCTATACCTGTCTGTGACCGAGAACTCGATGGAGTGTATGTTGGCCCAAGAAGAAGAAGAAGGGCATGTAGAGAAAGCAATCTACTATCTAAGTAAGAGGATGACCGAGTATGAACTGAATTATTCACCATTGGAGAAAGCCTGTTGGGCCTTGGTATGGTGTACCCGTCCATCGCCTTAGGCATTACATGTTAGCCTTCCCTGTCACCCTAATATCCAGAATGGACCCACTCAAATACCTCTTTGAAAAACCTGCCCTAACCAGTAGGATCTCCTATTGGACCATGATGCTAGCCGAATTCGATATTAGGTATGTCACTTCCAAATCTGTCAAAGGGAGAGCCGTTGCCGAATACTTAGCCGACCTTGCCATAGAATCTGAAGAAAAGGGATAATTTAAGTTTTCTGATGAGAGGGTAATGGAAGAAAAGGAAGACCTGTGGAGAATGTACTTCGATGGTGCAGCCAATCAGATAGGATACGGGGTTGGAATCATCCTCATATCACCTAATGGGTCCCCCACCCCATTGGCCTTTAAGCTTAAGTATAACTCAACCAACAACACGACATAATACAAAGCATGCATAATTGGGATGGAAGCAGTCTTGGCCTTAAAAATTAAGAAGATTGATATTTTTGGGGACTCGAATCTAATAATATCGCAAGTGAGGGGTGATTGGAGAATATAACATGAGAAATTAAGACCTTACCATAAATACCTGGAGAGCCTGAAAGTACAGTTAAGAAAAATCTCGTTTTATTACCTTCCTCGTGAGGAAAACCAACTAACCGATTCTTTAGCAACCTTGGCCTCGATGATCCAAATCCCTATAGGAGTTACCATGATTCCCCTATGCATAGAAGAGAGAACCTGGCCCTTATTTGAGACAATCGCAGCCGTTGAAGGAAGAGAGAAGATAGAAGTGCCATGGTATATGGATGTTTGGAGTTTTATTGAAAGAGGAGAGTACCCTGAAGGGGCTTCAAAAAAGGATAAGAAGGCTATTCGGAGGTTTTTAGCTTAGTTTGTGATTTATGCGGGAAAGTTGTGGAAGAAGTCCTATACCGGGTATAATCTAGAATTTCTGCATGCGAGAGAAGCAAGAAGAATGATGGAAGAAATACATGAAAGAGTCTGCGGACCCCACATAAATGGACACATGTTGGCCAAGAAGATAATTCAGAAGGGATACTATTAGACAACTCTGGATAAAGATTGCTGTGAGTACGTTAGGAGATGTCACAAATGCTAAATTCATGCAAACCTGATGCATACCCCACCTTCCTAACTCTATAGCATGACCACCCCTTGGCCCTTCTCTGTGTGAGGCATTGATATCATTAGTGAAGTAGTCCTAAAAGCTTCAAATGGGAACCGATACATAATCGTGGCAATAGGCTATTTCACCAAATGGGTGGAGGCAGCATCATATGCAACTCTGAAAGCTAAAGATGTGGTGAGTTTTATTGAGAAGAATACAATCTGTAGATATGGGGTTCTGAATGAATTCATTTTTGATCATGGTAGCCATTTCCAAGGAGAAGTTATCCCGCTCTTAGAAAAGTTTAGGATTACCCACCATCAATCCTCACCATACAGACCCCAGACAAATGGAGCAGTAGAAGCCGCAAACAAAAATGTGAAAGCGATCCTGGGAAAAATGACAGATACATATAGGGATTGGCACTAGAAGCTACCATTTGCTTTATGCGGATACCAAACTTTCGTAAGCACCTCAATAGTGGCTACGCCGTATTCATTAGTCTTTGGGATGGAAGTTGTTCTCCCAGTAGAGGTCGAAATACCATCTTTGAGAGTCTTGGCGGAGTGCGAGGTAACCGAACTTGAGTGGTTGCGGGGGAGATACGAGGAATTGATGCTACTAGATGAGAAGAGGCTGGCTGCTATAAATCACACTCGGGGATATCAGAAAAGGATAGCTCGTGCTTTCAACAAGAAGGTTCGCCCAAGGAAGCTTACTGAGGGCGACCTGGTCCTCAAATAACTTAGGGTGCCTGTTTATGACCCCTAAGGAAAATTCAAACCTAACTGGGTCAGACCATATATCATTAAGACACTCCTCTCCAGAGGAGCTTCTTATCTCATGGACCTAGACAGCCAATCAACCTCGATCGCCACAAGAAATATTTTGCTTGAAACCTTATCTGTCAAAACCTCAAGAGTTGGTGAATTACGCTTGACCTGATTCCTGCTAGGGGATACATAAGCAACCTGCTCGGTTCGGTCATAAAGATTTTACCTAAAAAGGCACCTCCCTTCTGGCTTTGGCTGAACTACTACAGACCTGATACCCATTCGGGGATAAGTAGGTGGGCTCACAAGGCTCTCGGTCCAAATAAAACCCAACTCTTGATAAAATCCAACATCCTGAGTTTCCCTATGCCGAACTAGGGGCAAACTTGCATTTGCCCAGAACTAGAATCAAAGCCCCAATACTGGGGGCAAACTTTGTTTGCTAAACCGAAGAACCCAGATAATATCTAAACCCATTTCTGGATCTACTAGCTGTCAAATATGTATTATGAGGAAGCAAATGAGGGTTCATGATATAGAATGATTAAAACTCTAAAGCAAACCTCAAAAACCAAAGTAATAAAAGCTAAAAGAGACATTAAGAGGAAAATCATAATCTGAAAAGATTGGAGAAGTGCAAACTTCAATTCAACATGTTTAGAACATTTTCTGGATACAAGGAAAAATCTTTTAAATAAGAATGCATCACATAATCAAAGCGCAGTCAAAGTAAGTGGGATCTGTCAAAGTTTTCCAGGAGTTAGAATCTGTAATACCCTGTATTTTGGTATATTAATAAGACATGGTATTTCATTTCTATACTCGTATAAACTTTCTCTTCCTTTTGGTGAACTTTGATACCAATCGATTGATAAGTTTCTCAATCGATTGACACTTTTCAGATACCAATCGATTGACATATTCCCAATCGATTGCCATCAGACCGACCTGAATTCATGACGTGTCAAACATCTCAATCGATTGCCATTCATCCCAATCGATTGCCATTGTTTCCAATCGATTGACTACAAATATCTGTTACCAATCGATTGACTTGTGTCCCAATCAATTGACATAAGCTGAGAAATATTTTCTTCTTTCCTTCAGCTTTGAACGTGTGGCACTCCCATATCTATATATATATGTCTCATTTATTGGCCTTGGGGCTGTTTTCAGACCATTGAGAGAGAGAGAGACATACCTCTTGAGAGATATACATATATACATACATATATCTATATCTACTGTATATCTACACATATATAACACATACACACTACTTTGGCAGCAGAGAGGAAGAAGAAGGAGAAACATAAAGAAGAAGAAAGAAGGGAGGAGGAGACAGAGAGGGAAGACAGAGACAGAGAAGAGGAGAAAGAGAGAGAGAGCTTGGAGATTTCGAGCCCACACCCATCCAAACGCACCCTAGGTGAGTTTCTAACTCACTTGGTCCCTTTACGTGATGTTTATGCAAGTTATTATGAAGCTTAGATGGGTTAAATGCTTGTAGTTTACGTTTTATATGCTATTTTTACAATCTGCTAGAGAAGACGTAGTACCAATCGATTAACGTAAATCCCAATCGATTGACATCAGTCTTTTCCTAATCGATTGGATCGATTGGATAGGATTCCAATCGATTGACATCTCAATCGATTACCATGTTTCTCAATCGATTGATGTAACTTTTTGTCCCAATCGATTGAACCTCTGTTCCAATCGATTGGCATGATCAGAACATGGATTATTTTGCCTGTTTATTATATAAGAGGTTTAGTTGTTCGATTTCTGATTCGGAATTTCCATTATGCGACTATGGGGTAGACAGGAGTAATGTGACACCAAAGATTTATGGATAATGGATAAATAAAAAGTAATATGAAGACATGGGTGACGTGTTGATTCTTGTATGAGTTTGATATCCGTTTTCTTTTAATCCGAGTAGTCAGGCCACATTGGGAATTGTCATGTGTCGATGTTAGAATGGAACGTAAGTAGGTTTGGTAAGTTTTGGGAATGGTACGTGGATGGACGATTGGTCATGATATGCTCTGAAAGGCGGTGAACCGGATACATGGTTCTTAAAAGCAGTGAGCTGGACCAAGAAGTCTCAAGATAGACTGGATGATCTTTGATATGCTCTTAAAAGCGGTGAACAGGACCATTGTTCTTAAAAGCGGTGAGCTGAGATCACTAGTAGATGACGTTGAGTCGTGGCAATAGATTGATATGCCTTGTTCGAATCGTTATATCCCTGAAATGCGGTGAACAGGACCATTGTTCTTAAAGGCTGGGGACAGACTGACGTGGAGTCCATGACATGCGGTGAGCAGGATATATTGCTCTTAAAAGCGATGGACAGAATAAGGGTGTATCCCTAGAGTTAAACGATTGAGTCTGTTCATGACATCTGAGTATGTTAAGTTCGGTATTTTAGTAACAAGACGATAAGGGTCGGTTTACAAGAATGAATAAAGAAACAAGTTATGGATATAATAAGATGTTAAACCGTGTTTTCATAAGCTTGTGTTTACTTTAGATAACTGGTACCTCGTTAGTTTTTGCTCACTCAGCTCTCAGTAACCTGACGGCCTTTTATTGCCTGGACTTTCCCTGTCCAGAATATCCTGCCCCTTATTCTACAGGTAATGACCAGTACACTGATGACTATTATCCAGAGGAAGGCCCCACCGATGATGGTTACGCCAGGGAGGATTATCCTTATGCCAGTTGAAGACTGAAGATGTTATAGTTAGATTACATTTCGGTTGTTCTGTTAAACCTTTAGTTAACGGGTACTTGGGCATTTGTTGTCTCCAGACCTGTTGTGATCCTGATGACCACACTCTGTTATTTTTGTAATAGTTAGCACTGTGTGTTATTCTCAGTTGTTTACAGTTGCTATTCTTTTGGACTAGTACTGCGTGGTGTGGATTATTAGTAACTTTCACTTGTCATTCCTTATGGACCCAAAAAGGAAATTTATTTTTCTCTATTTTTGCCGTTCCGGGGCGTGACAGGATTTTTGGTATCAGAGCTTGTGTTCGGTACTCTAGGTTGTGATACTTTTGTTCACTAAGTATTTCCACACCATCTGGTCCTAGTGTTGTTAAGATTCTTTTGAGATGAGATATGAGTATAAGATAAGTTTGTCTTCCTGATGATAGATAGTTTCCTTTGCAGGATAGCATGGATCCGGAGTTTCACCAGTTTGTGACTGATGCTTATGGAGGACATATTATCCATGGGGATACCGTGGAGCCAGCTGACCCAGAGTTTTATCATGAGCGTGTATGCCAGATAGCTAGTCGACATTTGGAGGAAGACATGTGGAGAGCGCTTTATGTGACCGGGAGTACTCACCCGACACAGATGCGCATGGATTCTTACCATACTGCGAGGGTCGGTAGAGATATTTGCAAGGAGATGTTACGACTAGTTTTGAGTAAGCCAGAGATGGATGAGATTGAGTTGAGAGCTATTGTAGCTGGTCCACCAGAGCCCATAGCTGCACTAGCTCCAGCAGCACCACCATCACCAGTACCCGTCCCAGAGCCAGAGCCTGAGCCGATTGAGGATGAGGAGGATCTAGAGCCTGAGGATGAGCATCCCGATGAGGACATGGACGGAGATGGAGAGGAGGAGTCGATAGATGACGAGGACCCAGTAGAGGATGAGCATGTAGACGATGCAGATGATGATGAACTTGAGGATGACCCCGAGGAGCCAGAGTTTGAGCCAGAGGATCCAGTACCAGACCCAGAGGATGTTGAGGCAGACGTAGTAGTAGATGAGGAGATAATTGTACCAGAGGTACCCGTTGTGCTTCAGATACCAGCTGGACCCATTATGCATATGGCAGTCATGGTCGATATGGCAGTAGGATGGATAGCTCAGATGGTAGCCCAGCCAGCAGATTTTGTTATGGGAGAGGTAGCTATAGCAGGAGCCCTTGACATAGCTGATGGTTTTGCTGCAGTAGCTGTTGATGTCGCTAACCAGGCGATAGCAGACGTGATGGAAGACGATGATGCAGAGATGATAGAGGATTGGGATATAGGGGTAGTAGTCGGAGATCTTGTCGCACCAGCTGAGGAAGATCCAATCGAGGAGATGGATATAGACCCAGAGGACGAGGCACCACCAGCAGGATCAGATGCTGACGACTGTTGAGTCAGGATCTGCAGGATATAGATTTTGTTAGTTTATATTAGGACATGTTGTCCACCAGATTTTTGGGAGCTTGAGAGATAGCTATTGACCATAGCTTTGTATAGTATTAGCTGACTTCAGTTGTTGTAACTCTTGTCCCATATGGTACACAGTTTGACTAGTGTGTACTATACGGTACATCTTTTGATATATATATATACGAGCAGTACTTTTGTTATTGTTTGGATATTGCGTTGTGCTGCGCTGTTTAGTAGAATTGTTAGTTTTGCTGTTTCTTGTTCTATCTTGAGTTCGTTTCTACGAGAAGACTTTCAGCTGATCAATATGTCTCTTGTAGGCGATACTCGTTACCATCATGGTAGGACCCTTGAGAAATCACCAAGCGCGTAATGGAGCACCTATTCCAGAGGGAATGGACCCAACCGGAATTTTCGAAGCATTTATGCAGAGGATGGAGCATGTGGGGGATACATATAATCACTCCACCCACCAGAGACCTCTTGCACCCCCGCCACCAAGACAGACTGGAGATAAGTTGTTAGCAAATTTTCGTGGGTTACATCCCGAAAAGTTTGATGGACTAACAGAACCATGGAAAGCAGAACAATGGATAAGAGAGATGGAGTTAATATTTAAAGCATTGGAATGTAGCGAGCAAGAGAAACGTCGCCTTGCTACGTTTCAGCTCACTTATGCCGCCGCAGATTGGTAGGAAGCTGAGCGAGCCACTATTAGGATCAACGCTGCTAGAGCTATGTCATGGGAGACATTCAAAGGCAGATTTTTGGAGAAGCATTTTCCAGAAGATGAGAGAGATCAGCAGGAAAGGAACTTTCTCAATTTGATCCAAGGAGGATGGAATGTACGAGAATACACAACACAGTTCGAGCGTCTATCCAGATTTGCTCAGCATATGATAGACACTCCGCAGAAGAAGGTTAAGAGATTTCACCAAGGACTGAACCCCCACCTCAGACATATGATGGTTGGTCATCTGAACCAGTCGTATGAGGAAATTGTTAGATTTTCTACAGGATTAGAAAATGATGCTAATCCAATACAGCAACCACAGATAAATCGACCTCAGTCGTCACGAGGGTTTCAACAGAGGAATTTCCATAATCGACCACCGAGAAATACCCAAGGATGGAGACCTCAGGAAAACTTTCAAGGAAACAAGAGAACCTGGGGAGGAACCAGGAAACCGCAGCAGAGTTATAATCGACCTCAATAATATCGCCAGCAGGGGTCACAGCCACAGGCATTACTAACAGTCCCACCCAGCAATAGTGGAGGATGTTTTAACTATGGAAAACCCGGACATATTGCAAGGAACTGCACTGCCCATAGACCTAATCGCAGGCCGGATATTGTCTGCCGCAACTGCAACAAACCAGGGCATGTGAGCAGGGATTGTCGTGCACCACGAGGAGGACACTACGGAGTCCCAGTACAAGGAATCCAAGGACCTCCTGATCAGACCAGAATGAATGCTATCATTCCAGGAGAAGTAGGCTTTAATGCTGATGAGCAGCAACATTTGGAAGGTACGCTTGTACTCTTTTATAGTCCAGTTAAAGCTTTATTTGATACTGGAGTCGCACGTTCTTTTATTACTGTTAAGATTGTGCGTCAATTGGGTTTAGAACCCCAGACACTTGAGTCAACACTGAATGCTGTGTCACCATTGGGAGTGACAGTTAAGTTGAGTAAAGTGTGTAGAGATTGCCCATTGACTTTGGGAGATAGGAATCTTCCAGCAGACTTGGTAGTTCTGTCAATGTCAGAATTCAATGTTATCCTAGGGATGGATTGGTTAACTAAGTACAGTGCCAATCTAGATTGCCCTACTAGAACGATTGTATTTCCAATACAAGGATCAAGGATCTTTTCCAAAATTGATCTGCGTTCTGGATATCACCAGCTGTTAGTTCGATCAGAGGATGTATCGAAGACTGCTTTCAGGATGAGGTACGGGCATTACGAGTTTCTAGTTATGCCTTTTGGATTGACGAATGCGCCAGCAGTATTTATGGACTTGATGAATAGAGTATTCAGACTATATCTGGATAAATTCATTATAGTGTTCATTGATGATATACTGATCTACTCAAAGACAGAAGAGGATCACAAGGAGCATTTACAAGTTGCCTTGCAGACACTTCGAGATAGCAAGTTGTATGCAAAGTTCAGCAAGTGTGAGTTTTGGCTACAGAAAGTCAAATTCTTGGGACATGTTATATCTCAGGAAGGTATTTCGGTAGACTCATCTAAGATTGATGCAGTCTTAAGTTGGAACAGACTGACAAATGTGACAGAAGTCAGAAGTTTTCTTGGTTTAGCAGGATATTACTGGAGATTCGTAGAAGGATTTTCCAAACTAGCAGGACCTTTGGCAAACTTAACCAGAAAGGAGACAAAGTACGAATGGACAGACAAGCATGAGAGTGCATTTCAGGAGTTAAAAGAGAGATTGACTTCTGCACCAGTACTCGCATTACCTAAGAGTGGAGAAAAGTATGTGATCTACAGTGATGCATCGCACCAAGGACTCGGGTGTGTGCTGATGCAAGATGGAAATGTTATCGCATATGGATCAAGACAATTGAAGGTACATAAGAAGAATTATCCTACGCATGATCTGGAATTAGCAGCAATAGTGTTTGCATTGAAAATTTGGAGACACTATCTCTATGGAGAAAAGTTTGACTTATTTTCCGATCATAAGAGTCTGAAGTTTTTGTTCTCTCAAAAGGAATTGAACATGCGACAACGAAGATGGATGGAGTTACTCAAAGACTATGACTTTTCCTTGCAATACCATCCGGGTAAAGCAAATGTCATAGCAGATGCTTTGAGCCGTAAACCTCGACTAGTGATCGCTGCATTACTAATTAGAGAATGGAGAGCATTAGAAGAAATTGCTGAATTTGATCTTCAGCCAGTGGAACCAATGAAAGGACAACATTTTGGATGTCTTATGGTACAACCGACTTTGATCAGTCGTATCATAGAGGCTCAACAGATAGCAGAGGATTTGAAGTTATGGTTCGCCAAGATGTCAGCCAAAGAACCAGAAGTCTGGAGTATTAGTACAGACGGAGCTTTACGATGTAAAGGTAGACTCTGTGTACCTAATGAAGAAAATCTCTGGAAAGAAATATTGGATGAAGCTCATAAGTCACGGATGACGATTCACCCCGGAAGTACAAAGATGTACAAGGATCTGAAGAGAAATTTTTGGTGGGAAGGAATGAAGAGAGATGTGGCAGAGTATGTAGCTCAGTGTCTTACTTGTAAATAAGTAAAGGCAGAACATCAAAGACCACCTGGACTGCTACAGCCGTTACCTATTCCTCAATGGAAATGGGAACACATAACCATGGATTTCGTGGTAGGATTGCCGAAGTCACAGCAGAATCACGATGCTGTATGGGTAATCGTGGATCGACTTACTAAGATGGCACATTTTATTGCCTATAGCATGACGTATTCAGTAGAACGTTTGAGCCGGATGTATCTACAACACGTTGTACGATTACATGGAGTGCCTGTTTCTATCGTGTCAGACCGAGATTCGCGCTTTACTGCAGAATTTTGGAAGAGTCTCCAGACAGCGATGGGAACGACATTGAACTTGAGTTCAACTTTTCATCCGCAGACCGATGGACAGACTGAAAGAGTTAATCAAGTGATGGAAGATATGTTACGTGCTTGTGTCATTGATTTCGAGAATTCTTGGGAGGTACACTTACCGCTGATAGAATTTGCCTATAACAATAGTTATCATTCGAGTATCGGGATGGCACCGTTTGAAGCTTTGTACGGTAAACCTTGCCGATCGCCGCTATGTTGGACCGAAGTCGGAGATAGTCAACTTCTTGGGCCAGAGATTGTACGAGAAACCAGTGAGAAGATTCAAGTCGTACGTGAGAAGATGAAGACAGCCCAGACCAGATACAAGAGTTATGCTGACAAACGACGCAAAGACTTGGAGTTTGCCGTTGGGGATCACGTGCTACTCAAGGTTTCACCTATTCGAGGAATCGTTAGATTTGGTCAGAAGAGGGGCAAATTATCACCAAGATTCATTGGACCATTCGAGATTCTGGAGCGTGTTGGAAAAGTTGCTTATCGCCTTGCATTGCCACCAAAGATGTCAGGAGTGCACAACGTTTTTCACATCAGTATGCTGAGGAAGTACGTTCACAACCCAGCGCACGAGATCAACTTTGAGGATATCGAAGTCAACAGCGACGTTACATTCAACGAATGACCTGTTCGCATTCTAGATCGAGGAATCAAGAAACTCAGGAACAAAGAGATTCCGTTAGTAAAGATTCAGTGGAAGCATCATGATGAAAGAGAAGCTTCGTGGGAACTAGAGTCAGAGATGCGCGAGAAGTTTCCATTTTTGTTTTAGACCTTGTTGCTTTTGATTTCGAGGACGAAATCTTTTGTTGAGTGGTGGATGATGTAATACCCTGTATTTTGGTATATTAATAAGACCTGGTATTTCATTTCTATACTCGTATAAACTTTCTCTTCCTTTTGGTGAACTTTGATACCAATCGATTGATAAGTTTCTCAATCGATTGACACTTTTCAGATACCAATCGATTGACATGTTCCCAATCGATTGCCATCAGACCGACCTGAATTCATAACGTGTCAAACATCTCAATCGATTGCCATTCATCCCAATCGATTGCCATTGTTTCCAATCGATTGACTACAAATATCTGTTACCAATCGATTGACTTGTGTCCCAATCGATTGACATAAGCTGAGAAATATTTTCTTCTTTCCTTCAGCTTTGAACGTGTGGCACTCCCATATCTATATATATATATGTCTCATTTATTGGCCTTGGGGCTGTTTTCAGACCATTGAGAGAGAGAGAGACATACCTCTTGAGAGATATACATATATACATACATATATCTATATCTACAAATATATAACACACACTACTTTGGCAGCAGAGAGGAAGAAGAAGAAAGAAGAGAGGAGGAGACAGAGAGGGAAGACAGAGACAGAGAAGAGGAGAAAGAGAGAGAGAGCTTGGAGATTTCGAGCCCACACCCATCCAAACGCACCCTAGGTGAGTTTCTAACTCACTTGGTCCCTTTATGTGATGTTTATGCAAGTTATTATGAAGCTTAGATGGGTTAAATGCTTGTAGTTTACGTTTTATATGCTGTTTTTACAATCTGCTGGAGAAGACGTAGTACCAATCGATTGACATAAATCCCAATCGATTGACATCAGTCTTTTCCCAATCGATTGGATAGGATTCCAATCGATTGACATCTCAATCGATTGCCATGTTTCTCAATCGATTGATGTAACTTTTCGTCCCAATCGATTGAACCTCTATTCCAATCGATTGACATGATCAGAACATGGATTATTTTGCCTGTTTATTATATAAGAGGTTTAGTTGTTCGATTTCTGATTCGGAATTTCCATTATGCGACTATGGGGTAGACAGGAGTAATGTGACACCAAAGATTTATGGATAATGGATAAATAAAAAGTAATATGAAGACATGGGTGACGTGTTGATTCTTGTATGAGTTTGATATCCGTTTTCTTTTAATCCGAGTAGTCAGGCCACATTGGGAATTGTCATGTGTCGATGTTAGAATGGAACGTAAGTAGGTTTGGTAAGTTCTGGGAATGATACATGGATGGACGATTGGTCATGATATGCTCTGAAAGGCGGTGAACCGGATACATGGTTCTTAAAAGCAGTGAGCTGGACCAAGAAGTCTCAAGATAGACTGGATGATCTTTGATATGCTCTTAAAAGCGGTGAACAGGACCATTGTTCTTAAAAGCGGTGAGCTGAAATCACTAGTAGATGACGTTGAGTCATGGCAATAGATTGATATGCCTTGTTCGAATCGTTATATCCCTGAAATGCGGTGAACAGGACCATTGTTCTTAAAAGCTGGGGACAGACTGACGTGGAGTCCATGACATGCGGTGAGCAGGATATATTGCTCTTAAAAGCGATGGACAGAATAAGGGTGTATCCCTAGAGTTAAACGATTGAGTCTGTTCATGACATCTGAGTATGTTAAGTTCGGTATTTAAGTAACAAGACGATAAGGGTCGGTTTACAAGAATGAATAAAGAAACAAGTTATGGATATAATAAGATGTTAAACCGTGTTTTCATAAGCTTGTGTTTACTTCAGATAACTGGTACCTCGTTAGTTTTTGCTCACTCAGCTCTCAGTAAGCTGACGGCCTTTTATTGCCTGGACTTTCCCCGTCCAGAATATCCTGCCCCTTATTCTGCAGGTAATGACCAGTACACTGATGACTATTATCCAGAGGAAGGCCCCACCGATGATGGTTACGCCAGGGAGGATTATCCTTATGCCAGTTGAAGACTGAAGATGTTATAGTTAGATTACATTTCGGTTGTTCTGTTAAACCTTTAGTTAACGGGTACTTGGGCATTTGTTGTCTCCAGACCTGTTGTGATCCTGTGGACCACACTCTGATATTTTTGTAATAGTTAGCACTGTGTGTTATTCTCAGTTGTTTACAGTTGCTATTCTTTTGGACTAGTACTGCGTGGTGTGGATTATTAGTGACTTTCACCTGTCATTCCTTATGGACCCAAAAAGGAAATTTATTTTTCTCTATTTTTGCCGTTCCGGGGCGTGACAGAATCTTGTTGTTATTTTTTTACTTCTGTCTGTCCAGTTGTGAAGCTATCTCCTAACCAAGGTTTGAATCTCGAAGAAGTACTTGGTAGTAGGAACAATCGAAGCAGGGATCCGTCGGAAGCGGGCAGACACTCTATTATGCCAAACCTTGGCAAAAAGCCTCATAGTAGAAGGGTGTAAGGCGGAACTCCTTGATAAATCTGCAGTGATAGCATCCGAAACATCCTGAAGCAACCCAAACTGCTGAACTACCCGACCGGGGATATAAAAAGTGGTGGCATGCAGACCAGGTAGCCAAACCCCTGGGCGTCTGGGAAGTCGTACTGTGACAGAACAGTAAGACCATCAAGGGCAGACCCTACAGATATCATCATAATAAAGGCCCCGAAGCCAAACAAGCCAGTCGTCGACTGTATGAGATGGGTAACGGACCTCCAAGTAATCGTAAGGTAGCTACCTCCCGAGGTGAGAAGGGTGAATAAATAAGCCCAGACATTCCAAAAGCCAAACCTGAAGGACATGGGAAGCCCCATAAGAAAGCATGACCCTAGTAGCGTGAGCATGGTTGAGACCCAACAGAGTCTCCCCGAGGACTAGCATAACCGCACTCTTCATCTCATAGAGACCACAAATAATGGGGATAAGGATGTCAGCGAAAGACTAAAATAGGAAATGAGATAGCCTGGCCAGAGAGAGGGCACTACATCTAATGATCTGATACCCTCCATCATCTGGATCTCTAATGGGAGCATAGACGGAGGAGAGGCACTCAAAATCAATATGACGATGGCAAACAAAAGAGCTGGTTGCACCGCGGGAAACATAAAGAAGAGCTGCTAGATCTTGAACATACCCTGTCTATATCTGGGGGATAATCAAGTTAGCATAAGGATTGGTATGGAGAATGGTGCTAAATTCCTTGAAGAGTGGACAAACCTCCTCATGACTGAATTGGAAGACATAAAAAGAGGGGTCCCAACATGTGATAGCAGCCCAAAGTAAGCTCTCGTCTAGAGCCATATGGCAGAAAGCAAAAAGGTCCGTCAATCTATGGGACTCGAAGTTGAGTCGGTCAATACCAGAAAGAGAATCCATCCACGGGTATTGGATGTCGGAACTTACGGGAATCATGGTGAATGAGAAGGAATATGGGAGAAGAGTTTTTGTGAGGAGAAAGAAAAAAAACCTTAGTAATTTCAAATGAGCATGAAAAAGGGTGAATGGCACCTTGTATAAGGAAAAGGGCCCAAACCGGCACACGATGAAAAGCGGTGGCACTCAGTGAGTGCCGGTCGGCAGTCACTGAGTGTCGTACGGCACTCAGTGAGTGCCGATCATCCTCTCTAAGTGCCTGCCAGGGTTTAAAGGGTTCATGGATCAGTTTATGACTTAAATCAGCCCAAACCTGCATGAAAAAATTAAAAAGAATATCGCCATTCATCATTCAAACACCAATTCTCTTGCACCATTCATCAATAATTAAGAAGGGCATTCACATTTTGAGTTAGCAAGGAGAACAAGCTCGATACTGAAATAGAAATCAAGCATGAATATAAACAGAATCCAAAATTGGCACGCAGGCCACCATGCATGAATACTATCAATCTGCCTAAAATAAATCCATAAAGAAAAGAGAGTTTAGAGTTCCTGTCCTCGCAGGGACGTAATAAAAAGAGGAGGATCATCTTTGTCGGTGATAGGGATTCTTTCTGGGTGCCCGTGGAGCCGTCTGACTTCCCCCGACTCCATCATCTCCACTGTCTCCGCCATCTCCACCGTCTCCACCGTCACCACCACCTTGGCCGCTGCCACCAGCACCTCCAGAATAACCGCCTCCCTGACCCATTTGGAGCCCTTGCATTTGCCTCGTCATAGCATTGAGCTCCTCTTCCTGCGTAGAAGAAGGATGATAAAATTCTTTTGAATCTCTAGATTTCAATTCTTTTAAAATTTTGGAAAATAAATAAATGAATAATCTTTTAAAGAAGGGAAAAGAAAAAAAAGAGAAAAGAAAGGAGGTCAGAAAGATATACCATGGCTCAGAATTGGATATCCGCATTGGCTCTTGCTTCATTAGCCTGAAATTGAGAATCAATGAGCAATAAAGCAGTTGAAGGAAATAAATGAATGTAATGGTATTGAGACTTACCCTCCATTCGCGTCCCTGAATCCAATGCTGGACAGTGTGTGCATATGATAGACCCTCTTTAGCGTAATCTCTGGGGACTGTATCGTATTGTAGAGGGATGGACGGGACATTCTGAATGTAAGGAGTCAGCTGGTACATGGTCTCTTGGCCCATATGGACCATGGGAACGTTCCAGTTCCACTGTGGGAGAGCTAGAGGGTCAGCAACCCTAGGGACAGGCTGTAAAAGGAAATTTAAGTTTATGTGATTATTATTGCAAAAATTAAAGGATATTTTTTTTTAAAAAAGAGAGAGGATAAAAGGAATGAAATATTTGTTACCCGTGCAACGTCCATTAGAGGAAAGTTGTGCATGAGAGAATTCAATCTAAAATTTGGGTAGCCGTCTGGACCATCCAAATAATTTGCAATGTTCTCCCCACCTAGAGCGGCGATGAAGTCCTCATGGTCCAAGGTCTCAGTGCTCCTCATGGTAGCAGGAGGAGCCTTAGGCACATAAAAGGCTGGGGTAGCAAGTGATTGCCTAGTCACCGTCTTGCCGAGGTACCACTCCCGACACGCCTCTCTCACCTTTAAGATCCTCATCCTGGAAAAACCTATAGTATCTTGGATCTCTTCGCTGGCCTCTAGAAGGGCCGCCTCCCAAGGATACCATACCACATGGACCTTTGGTAAATTGGTGAGGAGATTTCTGTAGCCAATGAAGTCGTGGGCCCCAACCTTTCGGCCTGTCTCTCCTTTTCTCCATTTCAGGCCCTGAGGCATGATAGCGGCCTCACCATCCCTGGTACAGGGAGCCCTCATGCGAAGGTACTCATGAGACCATATCTGCAAAAGAAAAAGAAGAAGAAGAAAAATAATTAAAAAAGAAAAAAAAAAAGAAAATAGTGAGTCTAGCAATCGAAATAAAAATCAGAGGAGAAGAATGAAATGGAAAGAAAGGGAAGCAATGAAATATAATACTAAAAGTTTTACATACCTCCCAGGCTCTCCAGCACCCGACAGTGGAAGGGGAGTTTCCCCTAGAAACCTCACTCATGTGGTTGTAAAGAGTAGCTAGCCCTGCCCCTCCTCAGTTATACTGGGATATGTGGTTAATGTCCGCAAGGGAGGCTAAGTACCCAAGATTGATCTGGTCTCCTTTCGTGCTCATCAATGAGCAACCCAGCACATACATAATGAACCATCTGGTCATCAGTAAAGGCCAGGCCCCTGAAAGTGTCCATGAACCATTTTGCGGGCACTATGAACTCTCCTGGATGAGCCCTAAGCAGGTCAATAATCTGTTCATGACGAGTTGGGAGATCTTCATAACGAATGACTGGAAGGCCACCAAACGAAATGCCTGTGATCATAGCAAAGTCTAGGGGATTCATTGTCATCTCCCAAAATGGCATGTGGAATGTGTTTGTTGTATCCCACCATCTCTCTACTAAGGCCTGGATATGGGTCATATTGTTTGAACTCTTCTCTAAAAGTAACACAAAGAGCTCAAATCCAGCACTGTTGATCACGGTTTGAATTCCATCAGAGAGCTCCTCATACCACCTCCGGCTGTGAGCCAGGCTCCCATGACCTTATAGGGCAGCCTCGTGTGTCTACAAGAAAAGGACAAAAATAAAAATAAGAAAACAAGGAGATAGAATAAATTCTGAGTCTAAGAGGCTCAGATTCTTTGAAAAAGTGACTCAAATTTTTTGAAAAATGAATGATGATGATTTCTAAGTCTAAGCGACCCAAAATTCTTTGAAGAAATAAATAATGAACTGCTTGAGTGTAAGCGACGTAGTTCTTTGAAAAAGAAAAATAATGATCCCGGAGACTAAGCGACTCGATTCTTTGAAGAAGAAAAATGAATAATGAACTGCCTGAGTCTAAGCGACTCAATTCTTTGAAAATGATTTATGAGTTTAAGCAACCCAATTTCTTGAACCAGAAAAATGAATAATGAACTGCCTGAGTCTAAGCGACTCAATTCTTCGAAAATGATTTCTGAGTTTATGCGACTCAATACTTTGAAGAAGAAAATAATGAACTTCTTGAGTTTAAGCGACTCAGTTCTTTGAAAAAAAATAATAACAATAATTTTAGAGTCTAAGCGGCTCGATGTTTTGAAAGAAATAAAAACTCTTGAGTCTAAGCGACTCAATGTTTTGAAAATAAGAAAAAGAGGAATTTTCGAGTCTAAGCGACTCAATGTTTTGAAATAAAAAAAATGAGAGGAATTTTCAAGTCTAAGCGACTCAATGTTTTGAAATAAAAAAAAATGAGAGGAATTTTTAAGTCTAAGCGACTCAATGTTTAGAAATAAAAGGAAAATTCTTGAGTCGTAAACGACTCAATGATTGTAAAAGAAAATAAAATTCTGGAGTCATAAGGACTTCGTGGCCATGAAATTGTGGATTCATATGTGCTCACATAGAATAAGCATAATCTATGAAAGTTTGAAGTGCCTCGTGGGATTGGTGCAACCCCTCGTTAGCAATGGACAAATGGAATGATTGGAATTCATGGGTATATAAAATCAATGAATCCAAATAAGGGTAATAAGCAAAAGTACAATACCAAGCATTGAACCTAATCATGGCGTTCCAACCAAGAAATCAATTCAAAAAGAAGGGGAGGGTATCACAAATAAGATTGAGTACATCCAAGTGCACAAGGTTATGGGTGCATTCATACATACATAGTTCATCAAACATTTCATTGCATTGCATTGTTCATCACAAGAAACAAGAGGGTTTGGGAGTATACCAATCTATTGATGGCTCGTGCCGAGAGGTGCTGCCCGGGGTCAGCAAGTAAAACTGATGAGTTGTGACCGGGGGTAGGCTTATACTTCTTCCAAGAAGGCCCATGGGAACTGGAACCACTTGCCATTGTAAGAATCTACAAGCAAAAGAGAGAAGTTAAGATCCATAAAAAGAAATTTGTGAGGGAAACATGAAAACAACTATGATTTTAAGCACAAATCAAGTTTAAAAAATGCAAACTTGGCATTAAGAAGTGGGCATACCTTGTTTATTTGATGATTCTTGAGTTAGATACCAAGAGAGAAGAGAGTCTTGGAAAGAAAACTCATGAAGAGAGAAAAAGAGAATGAAAAAAAAGAAGAGAAACCAAGTTTTAAACACACTGCCAGTCAAACCGGCAGTCGATGGAAAGTCATCCACACTTAGTGAGTGTCGCGCGACATTTCGTTGTGTGCCGGCCGGCACTGAGTGAGACTGAGTGCCGGTACTTACCATTGAGAGCCATCGCGTGTGACAGGTGGCCTTTCCCTCCAAAATTTTCATATTTATTTTAGGGACCACCGAATTTCGCTTAGATATCCTTCAAGATTTTCCCTCATTTTGAAAGGACCCCCAGATTTTAAAAAGGAAGTTCTTAAGTCCTTTTATGAGTTAAAATTGGGCCTTGATCGCGAAAAATCATGTCGAAACTCCCAATTTTTGAGGAATTATTGATTTGGAATCTAATTGACTCCCGGTCTTGAAAAGTGTGATTGAATTGGAGTCTGATTGACTCATAATTTCAAAAAATTGAGTAGATTGGAATTTGATTGACCCCCCCTGAATTTTGGGGGAATTGAATTAAATCAAGTCTACTTGACTCCTGATTTCGCGAATTTGAATCCGCTTTGAGTCAAATTGACTACAGGTTTTAAAAATTTGAAAATTAAGATTGATTAACCCCTGATTTTGGAAAGATAATGTCACGCCCTGAAAACCGAAGCGTGAGGAAAGAGGAAAGATAGAGAGAAAAGAAGTAAAACCCAATCAAAAATGCGGATGCGACTTTGGAAACCCATGGAGATTCCTACAAAGATGGCTTACTAATACGTAAATCCAAAATAGACTTACAAGTCAATGAGTCAAACGAAGGTAAAAGCATTTGGACATTTGATTAAAAGACTATCCGAACAAGCACTAGTTCAAGGAACACAAAAAAAAATGATAAAGGACCATTTTGGATAATTGCTGAATTTTAAAACATCCGTAATTAACTATATCTTTGAAATTTTCACATTCTGTTTGCATAGGGCCATGTAAAATACGATTCTGCACAACTTTTGTCAAATAGGATTTTTTCCAATTCTGCACCATTTGGGCAGAAAATTGAAATAACAGTAGCAGTTTTTTTGATAGCATTTTGAAATGTCCCCAACTATGCTAAATTCTCAAGTTTAAACATCAATACATGACTAAACAAGTCCTAAACAACATACAACACGAGTCTAGAGCAAACGGAACTTCATGTACTCACAATTTATTAAAAATGAGAAGTGAAACAGATAAAGAGAGGAAGAAGGGGAGAGGGAGAGATTGAGAGAGAGAGATAGGGAGAGAGATAGAGGGAAGGTACTCTAAACACTCACCCACACACACTCACACGTGTATTTTCACATTTGAAAACCCTTTAAAAATATGTATATATATAATTCCAACATAAGTAAAAGGAAAAATATTTGAGAAATGGAAAGAGGTCAAAGAGTGGGATGAAAAGAAAGAGAATGGGAGAGATTTGGAACGTTTAAATGTTTGAATCCTTGTTGGAATTAAAAGAGGGGTTTGATCCGGCAATGATCCAAGTACAAAACAAACTAAACTACAACAAATGAACTTGCATAAAAGCAACCACCCAAACTAATCCGGCAAGGATCCAAACATAAGGGAAAAACAAACAATGGACATGTAAATCAAAAAGACAAGAACTTAAAGAGGTTCAATGACCTTGGAAAGTAAATACGTCATCATAAAGTGAGTTTAACAATTGAAAGAAATAACCATGAAAGCATGGACTAACACTTGTCCCATTAAAATCAAAGAAGCTTCTCAAATACAAGAAATGAGAGCCTAAGCTCACGAAATTTTTGTAAAAACCTTAATACTCTAAGTTTCAAGGCATTAAACATTTACAGTCTTCCAAAATGACTGAATCAACAAGAGAGCTATTCATATACATAACTAAGCACGAGTCTTTAAAATAGAAAAAAAATGTCTCAAAGTCTACGCGTCGGGTCACATATGCCCTTTTCCTTATCAAGCTCACCTGAAAAAAAAAGTGTTGTCATTTTTATGAGAACGACGGCTCGTAGAAAATATTGTAACAAGTCTATATGCTATCCATGGCTAAAATGAAATGAGGTGTAATGGATTGCCACCACGACTATCATGAAATGATTAAAGCTGCAAGGCTATGCGTGATATATGCACATCTCTCTCGTTATGGGACTATGAGCCACCCACGCATAGAGTGTAGCATACCAACTTTCGAGAGCTACCCGAA